>JBBYHM010352819.1:0-23347 GCA_038381775.1 Adansonia rubrostipa | reverse complement strand
GAAGAAACAAATACTAATATTAGGCTGACGCATGTTTCTAAATATACTAATAGATCGTGTTATGATAGAGTTAGTTTTTGATGCGACGGACTTGGTTTTCAATAGTTATCACAATAACTTGACATTCTTTAATTACAATACAAAATCTTAACATATACTAAAAAAATTAAAAAGCCCAAAAAATTTCAGTTGGGAGGATTGGAAACATAATGCTTTTGGCATTTCGGGGATGCATGATTTTAGCTTATGGAAAAGCTTCTGTAATTAACAACAATATTTTTTTAGTTCACTAAAGACTTATGATTTAGTTTAATAAAATTTATTCTCTTTTTTATTTATTAAAAATAAAAAATTATTATCAAATAATTTTCTATATTTTCTATATCATTAAAAACATATAAGAGCTATCCCCTTCAATTGAGGGGATAACTTTTAATTACGAGAGGCAATTGTTTGCCACCTGGCAAACATTTGTCTTTTTTATATGTTATTTAAATAGAAAATTTAAAATAACTTGAGTGCATAACTAGTATATGATTTGATTCTTTTAGTCTTTAATTACTTTACTATTAAGGAAACAATACTCGAAAGCAAGAAAATGAAATGAAATAAAACAAAATTAATCCAATTTTAAATGTAGACTTTTGCCAATTCATCAATATTCCAATCTCATACCAGAACTTTTATTTTTGAGCTGTAACTCACGACTTAATTATCTTTGGCAAATTGGTGGGGTCCAAATGTTATTTTGCCAGTCTATCACTCTGCACCAATTTATGCGAATCAAAAAATCAAGCAGAAAGAACATATGATATTTCCAATCAGAAAATCAATATGTCTATTAACTTTCTTTGGACATATTATAACATGTGGACTTTTAATTCATTTTTTCTCAATTTCATATCTATTTGCGGGTCAACCGCTCTACTTTTTCTGCACCAACCCATACAGTAGGAAGAAGAAAATTCAAACAAATTCATTTTCATCATGTCTACCTATAGTTTCTTGGAAAAGTTGCAATTAATTTGTACCAAATTTTTAAGTTTGAACGAAATGACATCAAGAATGGCACCCTTGAAATTAACGTGTTTGCTTTTTTCTTGCATAAATTTTGACTTTTTTTATGAGATTACATATTAAGTTGAGATTACAATCTAATGCAGCATTATTTCAACATAGATGATAGAATTGTTAAATTCAAGGAAATTATTAAACATACCAAACAAACAAAAAAGGCAATATAAAGTTTAGGAAAATTCACTTACGAAAAAAACTTGAAAGTGATATCTAAAAGTTTTAAAACCTTCAATTTGCGAAAGTCTATGAAATGTGTGTTTATTTCAATAAAATTACATCTCTTTTATACTTAGTCATTGTATATATATTTTTTCCTTATCTAGAAATTTATTTAGTACCAAAGAGTCCACAGCTTGAAGATAAGGGAAAGGCTTACAGATGTTAGGATTTGAATTCAAAATCTATTAAATGTTATCTTTTAAAGATAACTATAAATATAGTAATTGTTAGACAAAAATCATGCAACAAGCTTAATAAAAAATAAGAGACTGCAAGATAGAAATTATTAATATTGGTACTTTAATAATCGAGAGAAGAAAAATATTCACTTCCAGAAAATATCTTAAATGTGATGAAAAATTTTTCTGTCACATTTTTTCGTCACTGATATTACTTAATAGTGTGATAGAGTAGTGACAAAGTTGTGACGGAAATGATTTTTAAATGATAGTTATTCCAAGTGATAGAAATTAGTGACGGATTTATGATGGCAAAGTGACGGCATCAATATTTTGTCATAAAGACCATCACAAAGGTTTGACGGCAATTAAAATAAATTTCCCGCCAACCCTTTGTAATGGAAATGTCCGTCACAGAATTATGAAAAATCATAAATAGTGACAATATGTAGTGATGGAATTATGATAGATTTAATTAATTTGATTATTTTTTATTAAAATTTATTTTTGATAATTGAAACAAATTTTTTTACAAATTATATAATGAAACTTCCGTCATTACTTTTGTAACAGCATTGTTTGTGATGGGAAATTTTGTCACCAATATTGAAAATGTACATAATGATGGAAATTGACGTCTTTGTGATAGTTTCAATTGAATTTTATTTTTTTATCTGTGACACGAAATAACTGTCATTACAGTGATTATCGTTGTGATTTTTTTAATGTTGCACACTTTATTTTAAAATATAATAATTATATTTGCACTCATAAAAACTTAATATAAAAAACTTTAAAATATAATAATTTATAATTTCATCTACCATAAATCCTTGATTTATTAAGTAATTTATTCTTTTGGCACATTAATTGATTTTAACAATTTTGTCAAAAATTACTCTCACTAGTTACTTTATAATGGATGATATTTTCTATTGTTATTTAATTACCCAAAAAATAGTAATAAGAACAAATCTAATTAAAAAGAATGACAACAATACAAACAAAAATAAAAAAGCTATTACTTAAATTTAAATATAAATTATAAATTAACATAAAATAAAATCAATATATAATTATTTGACTTTAACTATTTTTATCTAAATTATATCAAATTTATCTTTATCAAAATTCCTATAATTTTTTCCCTAATAAATTTACCTCTAAAAAAAGCTCAAGATTTTCCTTAAAAGAATTTCTTAAAATTCCTCTCTAAAAAACCTCTCCCTAAATAAAAAATATAATAAAATGCAATTGGATCGGGTCACTCAAATAGATCCAACCCTCATTAACCCGTCTCCCTCTCCCTACCCCTAATCGAGATTCTTTCCCAAAATTCCTAAATGCCCCGATCCTAATCTCTCGTTTTCTCCAAGCTTTTGCTCATTATGTTCCTCTCGACTTTGATTCTCACAGCTTCAACCAAAGCAACTCACCCAAGCTTCAATAAAAATTCTTATTCTAATAGTTCTAATTCCGGCTGCTATTCTTTCTTGTTTCATAAATTAACCGCCTCAATCCTCAGGTGTTCTCTTTTCTCTTAAACAAAATCTCTTTAATTTCGCTTTTTTTTTTTTGAATAACTTCTTGGAACTTTTTCGTTTATTTTTAATATTGTAAGATTGATCTCCTTTTTCGTCAGTTTTTTTTTTCATTCTATATGGTTTAATTAGTTATATTTTGAATCATCAAAATGTTTTAGGTTAGTTTGAAACAATATGTCCTTTAGGTTAAACTTTCTTTATTGAGAATAAACAATATAAAAACCAATTGTTATCTCTTTGACTGACATATCTAAATTGTTTTTCTATGTATTGGAGTGTCATACTCATATATATGAATTAGTAATTCAGAATTCAACAAAAAAAAAGGACATTTTTGTTCATATTTACTATTGAATACTATTTACCATAATTAGATGAAATAAGAAAGACTAAAATTAGATAGAGTCAAGGTTTGAATCCTTTGACCTTAAGATGATTATTATCTGTCCAATGTGCTTAATGTAAAAGTTGTGATTTGTCTCTCAGGTTTCTCAATCTGATTATAGTCTATAGCACCATAATAACTCCACGAACCATTATCAATTCAGTGTATTTCTCTTTCAGAGATGATCGTGGAACCAATTAAGATAAGTAGAGGAAGCAAACAAATTTTTCCAACATGATAATGTTGAACAATTTTAATTTCAGACATTTAAAGCTATAGAACTTGAACAGATAATGTAACCATTTCATTTAAAAAATTTGGACAAGACATAAGTGGTTCAAAAAACATTTTAAAATTCAAAAACAATTGAAATTGTTCACACAGGAATTGTCTTTACCAAACAAGTTGATTAGATTAGGTTGGGTTTAAAAAACACAAACGAGATAACCTCTAAAAGCATAAGGCCTACTTCTATATTTAACCCAAATCCAAGAACAAGCATAAGCCTGATGCATGCGCATAAGTATGGAGTGGCAAATACTTATGTAGGCTTCACCCCTCACACAAAAGCTTGCGTGTCCCTTAGGGCCCAACCCCACATTGAAACCATACCTTTAAATATCACATGCATTAGCACTTATGAAATCTATGTGGGATCAACACCAACACCATCTTCTTCTTCAATTGAGCATCTTGAGAACAATTTCTCATTTATCATAGATATTAATTATGTAATATTATCATACATCGTGTATCTATATATAACTATCTACGTATTTCGTATTATGCACCCTTAAATTATCATTGATATTGACCAATCCTCCACATAAATGGAAATTGTCCAATCAAAACAATGAAATGGCTCAAAATATAAAAGAGAATAACTATGAAAAATTATTGCATTAAGATATGTAGCTTTTGGCCTTAAACTGTCCATAACGATAACTATAGGATTTAGTTAGCTAATTAGTGACTTGATGTCTTGAACTATTCAAATAGGTGTCACACAATCCCTCCTTGATCACCTTTGGGTCTCATGGTTGTGTTGATTTTAGCCCTTAATTGGCCTTCTTTTCTATGAATACCATAAAGAATTTAACCTTATCGACTCTCATAGAAATGGCCATATTTCACACTCATATAAGTGATTTCTTATCAAGAGTATTTTGCAATACTCCACTTGATTTTATCAAGCTATAAGAATTATTAAAAGCATAGCTTATTCCAACTTCTTTGCGGGCATCACTTATTCACCATAAGAATAGGTAAGAGTGCTTAAATCTTTTAGTGCTCACACTAAAATAACATAATTCGATTGTTTGATCCTAGATCTTAGGATCTACCATCAACTAGGTTTGGGTTGTCATTATGTAACTTCAATTTATAAGCTCAAGTCTGATTCCTTCGATATTTATAGACATGTTCTATCATTAAACCTTTCATAAGCGAATCTACAATATTATCCTTTGATTCACATAATCATTAAAGATAATTCAATTTAAGAGTAATTGTCTCATGATATTGTGTCTTCAATGATTGTATTAAGACTTATTGTTATACAAAGCTTTAAAAGGTATTTTCATCAATCAAACTTTCATTTTATTCGTTCTTTCTTTCATTTCATTCATTTCCTTTCTTCTGAAGTGAGCTTCATGATCCGAAGCATGCTTAGGTGAATACTTGAGCTTAAGGTTTTCAATCCAAGTTTAAAGGCCAAGTAGTGCACTATAATCAAAGTCTTAATTATTTTGTTACTAATGTTTTAATTTCCATAAAAGATAAATTTTTTGAACTCAAAATTCATTTTTGTATTTTTAAATATGTTCATGTAATCTTAGCTTGTTTTGTCATGATTCCACTGCTTATGCCATATTCATGTTCTATGACATATGCATGTGTTAAAATCCATTTTTGTTTGATGCATGAGCATTTCATGATATGTATTGGTTCATGAAATTATGTCATGCCATTTCAGCTATTGCATTTTTTATTTTTATGTGAGTTGATTGTAAATATTGTTATGTTGATTATGAGATCATGTAAATTCATTTTTTTATTTGTGAATATTTTTGTATTGACTATGAGATAATGTAAATTCATGTTTTTATTTGTGAATATTGTTATTTGATTGTGAGATCATATAAATTCATTCCATGAATAGAACTAGTGTTAAATTCATGCATGATGTTATTTTAGCATGAAAAAAATATATTATGGGATGAATTTTGAGTTGACCGAATATAAAAAAGGAGTTTTGTGAATTTTCCTTTTAATTTTCGAAGTGATTTTGAGTTTACTTAGTGATAATATAATTTTTAGGTGTCAAATTATATTTTTCCCATTCTTTGAAACACATTTAAAGGTATCTTCCAAGTTGCTCAAATATGAAAGAGCATTTTTGCAAGGTTTGAAATTATTTTTAGGTTATTCCATACTTGGCCAAAAGTTAAAAGAGTTGTTTGCAATTTTTCCAAAATTGATTTCATGCATTTTTTTACTATTTTTCAATTCAGTTAAATTTAAGGGACCGAATTGCAAATTAAAAAAATTATTTCAAGGCCAAACGCGCTTGGCCAAAAATCCTAGTGACTTTGGGTGAATTTTTCATGTGTCTTGATAGGTATTGATATTTGTTGCAGCATTTTTAATTATTTAAGGACTAGATAGAAAAATTAGAAGGTTTAAGGTCCAACTAGAAAATACAGTGCAATTTAAGGTTGGTTAGGTTATTTTAACCTTAAATTACCCATTAAGGGTATTTTGAACAGTGTAGGAATATTTTTAGTATTTTAGGCCATTTTAGGTCAAAGTACAATTTTGAAAAGTTTAGGAACCTTTTAGCAATTCTTGTTACTTAGGTCACATTTACCATTTGGGTAGCCCATTTAGGGTATGATTGTCATTTCATGTTATTTTCGAGTCTTTTAGGGTTATCAAGATATTTTCATGTTAAAGGTTGAGGGTATTTTAGTAATTTTACCTCTAGTATTTTAAGGTCATTGAGATACTTTCATGTTGACGACATGCTCAAGGGACATGTTAGTCATTTCATGACATTATCGAGTCCTCTAGAGTTACTGGAATACATTTATGTTGAAGATGAGGCATTTTAGTAATTTTACTTAGAATCGAGTCTTTTAGTGTCACCAGGATACTTTCATGTTAAAGGTGTGCTTTAGGGATAGGTTGGCCAGTTCATGATATTTTCGAGTCCTTTAGGGTTACCAAGATACTTTCACGTCAAAGGTAACTTTAGGGGGCATTTTAGTGACTTTACCATAGAATCGAGTCCTTTAGGATCAACAGGATGCTTTCATGTTGAAAGTGTAGTTAAAAGAACATTTTAGTCTCTTCGACCAAATCTGAGTCTTTTAAGTCCAGTTTCATACCTTATTCGAAATTGAGTCCTAGGAAAAATTTTATTTTAATATTAATTTTGATAAAACCAAAATTTTTAAAAATTAAGGTAATGTCTCTAAGTAGTACATGGAATGTCTCCTAGTAGATGGGAGGGGTTTTACAAATTATTTTTGTAATGATATACCCTTCTCAAAATGAGTAAAATCAGGATTTTTCAAATTTTATGAAACAAAACTTCGTATTTCTCTAGCTTCATCTGGTAGGGTATGAATGACATTTTGACTTTGAAAAATATAAAAAATCCAATTTTCTCAAATGGAACAATAAATTTTTGTTTAAGAAAATTTTGAAAGACGAGAAATATAATTAAATACTATATACCCAAACTAAATAAAAATCAAGATTTAAATCAACATGTAATGACAGGTATTAATTTTTGGGCATCGTGAGAGGGATCAATCCTTGCTTATGATTGTAAATGCCTCATGAACCCTTTCATGCAATATTTGGTTAATGTGGGACTTAGAGTTTGTTTTTGAGGGTTTCGTAACCTTAAAAGATGGACTCCAAGAGATAACCAATCTCACCTAGTAAAAAATAGATTGGTGGTGACTCCAAGATAAATGATTGTTTCGTAACAACTATTTATGGTTAAGTTAAATGAGCGATTCATCTTGATGACTCAGTTTCTAAACATGAAAAAAAAATAAGGGATTCACTTGCTTTTAAGTCTAACAGGCTGGGTTTCATATTCCGACCACGTTGCAACAATTTATAATGCTTTAATCATACAAAAAATAATATGAATAAAATATGGGATGAATTAAGAACAATACAAACACTTAGGAAAATAATTAAAACATAACATAAAACAAAAAATAACATGAACATACTATGAATAGACAAACTTGTTGAAATTTATATAAAATAAATTATTAACATGTGAATATCTATATAAATTTATAATCCTTTGAACACAAAAAAAAAATACAAACTCAAACATATAAATTTTTCTCTAAATTAAATCACTATAACAAATTACGCAAAATACGTTATGGATTGAGACAGAACACAAACATAACAGGAACATAAAAATTTTTCTCCAAATTAAATCAAAATGACAAATTATACAAAATACAAAATGAACTGAGACACAACGTAAATATATCATAGGGAAAATAATTTAAAGACAAAAAAATATGAACATGACAAAAATACACGAGAAGGTCAAAATATGGGCTTTTTTATTAAAATAATATATATTTTTTAATTACTATTGGTTCTTTTGAGATTATTTATCAAAATAAGCCAATTTTCTTGCATCCATTGAGAAATTGGCATTTGAGCAAACAATTTCTCAATTACAAAAGTAAAATCGTTTAATTAAATGTCGATTTCTCATGTAATTTATGATTATTTGTGAGAAATCGACAAATGAAATGCTGATTTCTTAAAGCAATTGACAAATTGGATGCATTAGTTAGGAAATTGCCCAATCAAATGGCGATTTCCCAACATGTTGCTAGGCAATTGCCATGTGATTGGACGATTTCCTAGCTATGCTGAGAAATCGCCATTTGATCAAGCGATTTCCCAACATTTTTTCTTCTTTTTTTTTTATTTTCTAAATTATAAGAAATCGACCAAAATTTTTTTGCCATTTTAAGAAATCATCAAATCATCTAAAGATTTCGTGTTTCTTGAGAAATTCAAATCATTTGAAGATTTCATGTTGCATGACACAGAGAGTTTTAAGGTTTAGGGTTCATTATCTTTGAAGGATTTGACTAATGTATGAAAATTAGATTTTTTTTAAAGAAAATAAGTTGATAAGCCTAATGTAAATGAATCAAATTTTTTCTGATATGAAATAAGTTAATAAGACTAATGCATGGGAATCAGATTCTTTCTGATATGAAATAAGTTGATGAGACTAATGCATGGGAATAAGATTTCTTCTGATATCACGTTTAGTTGATAAGACTAATGCATGGCTTGTAAATGTCAGACTGTAAAGATTAGACTAAAGCATGGGACAAATTTAGACATTTTAATAGGAAAAAAAAATCTTGTTGACTATGTTGCATTATAAATATGAATTCATCATTGTCATTTTTATTACCATTTTCATTCCAAGCTACTATTTTTGTTTTATTAGTTTAGTGATAGTGCTTCTTGATTCTCTTCTTTTGTTTTCTCAGTTTTCAATTATTAGCATTTTGTTTAGAGTTATTTCTATATTACCAACATGAGTAATAAATTTGTTGCACTTATCTATTTTAATAGAGAAATTGCCAACAATGAAGAAGGTGTTACCTTCCAAAGTAACCGTCCTAAAACCATTATTATTGATGAAAACATTAGAATAGAGGAATCAAATCGCACCATCTCTGTAATAAGTAAATGCCTCTTTTTCTCCTGAAGTTGTCGGAATTATTCGTAATAAGATATTGGCTACGATTGAAAAGGTCTTATCAAAAGTGGAACAAGTGTTAGAAGTGCGCTCGATTGATTGAAGATAAAAATTGGTACAAAAATCAGAGGTACAAGCAAACCTAGAGTATTAGATATAAGTATAGGCATTCTATTTCCATAAAAGAAGGATACATCTGATATTGGACGTTCCCACTTGAAGACGATGATGATGTAAGATGCATATTTGATTTTCATCAATAATTTCTTAATACCGGTGTAATTGATTTATATGCCAACTTTGAAGATGTACATAATGATGGTGATGCTTCATACATGTCTACTGCAAATGCGCATATGTCATGACCATTTGAGAATCCTGAATGTCAACCTCCTCCAAATGCATAAGTGGTGATGAATAATTTGTTTGAATCTTTTCATTATTCATCTATGTCACTAACAGTTCTTAGCGGTTAAGACGATGAGCCAATCCATTTTATAATGGCTGACTCTCTAATTAGAGGTGTTGAAATGGAATATGGAAGGCCACGTCCATCTACTGCTGATCCTGAAATGTCATATGAAGCCCATGGTGATTTTGTTGGTGACTTTAGTGGGTCGAAGAGTATGTTAAAGCTGATGATAGTGATGACAACCATAATCCTGACCTAGATATCGCTGGTGATATCAACTTCTCTCATTTGTCATCCATTAGTGGAGCTAGCGATCTTCTTCATCAATATGAGCCACCTCTCCATATACGCACCCTCAATTTGGATGCAATGCATGTAGTAGAATTTTTAGAATATACTCAAACATTAGCGTTTCTGACAAGGTGGAATCCATCTAGTGGTAAGCTTTGCGTTGGGATGCAATTCGCAACAAAAGAGGCTATGGTTTCTGCTATAAAAGCATTACAATATCAAAAACTCTGTGGATTACAGAGTAGTAGAATCTTTGCCGAACAAATATCACGGCCAGTGTACAATGTATGGCATGGATTGCAACTAGAGTATAAGGGCAAGATTATTGAAGAAAAAACAAGTATGGGAGATTAGAGAGTATAATGGGCCTCATACTCATGCATCTAGGTATATTTCATAAGATCATATAAAACTGGATTCCAACATGATATGTTCATGCATTTTGTCCTTGGTACAAGCAAATCTGACAATTTTTGTTTCAGTTTTAGTTGTCAAGATACGAAACAGCTATAGATATATGACCTCTTATAGGAAAGCATAGACAGCAAAGCAGAGGGCAATTGTTTGACTATATGGAGATTAGGATAAATCATACAATGATCTCCCAAAATGGTTAAGTGTAGTGTAACATTTTGTTCTTGGCATAATAGTGGAATTACAAACTGTACTTGTATACCACAATCATCGAACGATGCAAGGTATGAGTGTTTTCCATTAATTTTTTTGGACATTTAAGTCTTGTATTGAAGGCTTTCCCTTCTGTAAACCTGTTGTCTAAGTAGACAGTATATTCTTATATAGAAAATATAAAGGAGCATTACTATTAGTTGTTGCACAAGATGGCAATCAAAATATAGTACCAACTACCTTTGTCATTGTAGAGGGTGAGATAAAAGAGGCATGGTAATTTTTTCTTAACAACTTACGTAGATATGTTGTTACATAACCTGGGATATGCTTAATATCTGATTGACACAAATCCATAAAATCTATGATCAAAGATCATGTAATGCATAGAAACCTCCTTGTGCTTATTATGTGTATTGCATTGGCATATTACAGCTAACTTCATAAGGAGGTTTAACAATAAAGATTCCATCGATAAGTTGTTAATATGGGTATGTAATTACATTTATGGTTATTTACTCTCTTACAATCTTATAAATTTTCATGTTTATCTATAAGTTGTCAATAAGTCCAAAAATTAACATTTTATTTTTTCAGTATACGAGTTGCGATGACCCCATCTTTAGTGGCAGTATGAATCTTTGTGCAGAGAATGCAGAAGGAACCGATTGGATCAAAATGATCGCACAGGAGAAATGAGCACAATCATATGAAGAAGAAAGACGATATGGGCATATGACGATAAACCTGGCCGAATATATAAATTCAATGTCGAAGGCGACTCATCATATTCCTATAACCACTTTGGTGAAAGCCATATATTTTAGATCAACAAAACTATTTAGGGTAATGGGGAACAAACAGATTGTAATGATAGCAGTCGAGCACAGTTATTGTGAAACAGTCATAAATGCCATGCAAGAAAATCAAAGAAAAGCTAACTCCCAACTTATTCATGGGTTTACACGAACAAATCAATCTTTCTTGGTTGAAGAGCTAGAAAACCCCCAAAAATGAGTTGTGTCTTTGACATAAAAACCAAATCTTAATAAGAGATGGTGTGACTATAGGAAGTTTCAAGCATACAAGTACCTATGTTCATATGTTGTTGCTGCTTGTACTCATGTCCATTTAGATTGCATGCTATATGTGGATAATGTTTATAAACTAGAGACTATAAACAATGTTTATCATCATGAGTTCCAACTCATCAGAAATGAGGCTTATTGGCCAGAATATAATGGTCCACAACTGTGCCCTAGTCCAGAAATATGGAGAGATCCCAAAGATCGACCAAAATCAAGTTAAATTCAGAATAAAATGGACCTTAGGGAGAGAGGCCAACCAAAGCATTATGGACTATGTAGGAATGAAGGCTATAGCAGTAAAAAATTCCTTATCAAGTCGGTACATCAGAGGAAAGTTCATATCATTGATTATCAGTTTTTATTTATGATTATATTACGTATAATTAACTGTTTATACAATTTATCACTTTCATTTTGACAATGTAAATGTTATTTTTTTAATGAAATGCAATTAAAGTTAATTTTTTATTTATCTTGCAATATAAATAATAGAAACACATATTATAAAAAATAATATAATTACTATAAGAAATTATAATTTATAATTATTATTAAAATAAACCTTCAACATATAGTTATTAATTATTGTAATATAATAATAACAATATAATGCTAGAAAATTATATTAATGTAATGATATTTATTATTAATTATCTTCGAACATAAGTAACATAAACAAATTTATAACATTTATAGCATTATATAGTATTGTATAACCCACTAACTGTATAACATAACTGTAAAACTATATAACTATATAACTGTATAATACGAGTAGTTTATACAAGTTTATATATATTGACGAGGGTCCCTATCGTGCGAAGTAGAACAACGATGCAAAGGCTCTCCTATTACGTGGTGGCAATACTCTTCGTTTAACATTTTCAATTTCATTGCCATGTATGCCCCGGGTTTGACGTTTTTAGGCTCTTACTTCCACCGTCGATGCTTTTTCTTCAGTGGCTTGTTGCTGAGTTGACATAGAATCCCTGAGTTCGTTTATAACCATATTAATGTTTGCCGTATCAAAAAATTGTAATCGACTACTAGAGGAAGCTGCACTTGATGGGTCAAAATAGGAAGGTTACTACTATTCAGATGGTTCCAAACCGATATACGCGAGATATATATGTTGTAGCTGACATAGGAGTCAAAAGGTTGGCATTTAACCTACTAGTGGGTGGCTCCAATTGATAGCACCTATCATCATCATCCCTATCATGACTGAATGAATACTACGATTGAATGATACCCCAAGATCATGCTTTGGTTCAGGATGATTGAAGGACATCCTAGGTGCATTGCCATCATCAACATGTGTTGAAATAGATTGATTTGTCCTCCGACTAATTCCATGCCATCAACTATGTCTGTGAAGCTCTATAGGAGGGTCTGGATTTGAAGTTTATTAATCATGTGACCTACTTTTCACATCATAAAGTCCCAACGATGGAAAAATAAATGGCCGGCCTTAAGTATAAAACCACCTGATGTATTCATCTGATGGTGTGAAATTGTTGTTCACAATTTTAGGACCCTCAACAATTCATCTATAATGTTTTTTCCAAAATCGAATCTAGTTTGAATGTCTTTCTGCCCAATTTTTTGCATGATTACTATGCATATCAATTCTGTGAACTTCGTCAAGGTTCACAGGTGGTTGGGGGATTGCTTGTTGCATCCCAAACTAGGGTAGGACCCTGTCCGCCTGGTGCCATTCCACAACTTGAAAATATATTAATACTATGTTTGCTTTCTAGATGTGGCTATTTTATAAGGCTTCTGATGGGAGGCATTCAACAATTTCATTTGCAATATATGACTTCCATAGAAACTGTGAAAAAATAGATAAAAATTATTATTGATCATATGCAATACATTGGCTTAAAAATGCAAGTACTTAAGGTTAACTATTACAAAATTTACCCTATTATATCCCATACGATTCAATCGTAGCTTTCTACATCTGTAGTTATATGACTAAACTGCTTCAGACTGCATAATCTATTCAAATACATATAAAATATAAAATACTCGCATGCAAATACAAGTTGTCCAAGAATAAATTAAATACTTATATATATTACCTTAACGTAAGGGGATATACATGATTTTCTCTAACCATCGGTGTAAGAAATGGAAGCTGATACCATATCTATGACTGCAACAGCATTAAAAAGACACCTATGTCATGTGTCACCCCAATTGTTGCATGGCAGAGTTCCTTATACAAGAACCCTAAAGATGCGAAACCCCAACTATGCTTCATTTCTTCATTCAAATTTGCCAAAAGTAAAAGATACATCAAATGTACCTGATTTCTAGATTTATCGAGCATTAATATTCCACCAATGACGCGTAAAATATATGCTCAAGTAGCACATTCTAGTTGTCTTTCAATTGCATGTTCAAGGATATAATGGAACATTTCTATCAACCAAGTCATTTTGATAGTTGAGCCCTAAATAAAGTTTTCTAGAGGGATCACACCTAACAGCTCTTTAAATAAAGTCTCCTAGTATAATAGGCTTCCCCCTGTTACTTTATTGTCATCAATTGGTAGACCTAGTTGAAGTGCAACATCCTTTAGTGTGATTGTGCATTCACGGCATGGAAAATGAACTGTATGCGTCTCAAGCCTTCATCATTCAACCAATGCACGTATTAGTCCTGCCTTATATTGACATCGGTTAACTAAGGCTACATGGTACTATTCGACTCTTCTTAAATGGTTTTCAATTAATGGATTCAATGGTTCAAAAGATACTTTCCTTGACGTTTTTCCAACCGAGTATCCTATTCAAAAATTCATTAATTCATTCCTTGTAAAATTTATAATTCATACTATGTTAAATATATCATTAACAAAATTTTAATACATCAGATAATATCTTTGATGATATATAATACTCTTGTAATCTCAATAACGATGATGACGACGATGTTGATGATGATGATGCCATTGAATTGAAAAAAAATTTTCATTTAAATTCATCAGTACTTAACCTTAAAACAAAAATTAAACTAAATTTCTACAAAAAAAATTCCCATACCTTCAAAATATTTAAACGCTTCAAAGTTAAATTCAACTTCTTCATTGCAATCATCAAGTGAACAAAAATTTAACTTGATTACAACAAAAATCAATTCAACCATTACTAAATAATTTATATTTAATAATAATAATTGACAACACTCTAATATTTCAATCAAAAATACTTATTCAATCAAACTAAATTGTATGATTTTAAGATGAATTATCTCAAAAAGCAAATATAAAAATTAAAATTTTTATTATGTATAATTAACTATAGTTAAGATGAATGAACTTTTACAAATGAAAATAAAGCAAACTTTCAAAAAAAATTATATAACCATATCGAAAATTACTTTTTCGAATAATTAAATCATACCTTTGAAAAAGCTTTAACTCTATTACTGAACCTTTAATAACACCTTAACTTAATTCTGTTCTCATTCGTTTTATAAAATAGAATCGAGGGAGCTCTTTTTATAGAGAGCTCCCTCCATCAAATACTACCTACAGCATTTGAGAAGGTCGCGAGTAAAAATACCCATGACCTAAGAGGGATTCGACTGTCATATCCCTTTGCAAAGGCTGCAAAAGCCTTAGTTATAATGGTCTCGGGTATGTGACGCTTATTATTTAAGAAAAAAAGGATAATGCTGGGAAATCGCCATTTGATTGGACGGTTGCCCAACTAATGCATCCAATTTGGCAATTGCTTTGAGAAATTGGTATTTCATTTATCAATTTCTCACAAATAATCATAAATTACTTGAGAAATTGGCATTTCATTAAACAATTTTACTTTCGTATTTGAGAAATCATTTGCTTAAATGCCGATTTCTCTATGAATACAACAAAATTGGCCTATTACGATAAATAATATCAAAAGAACCTAAAACTGTAAATAAAAAATTTATATTATTTTAATAAAAAGCTTAAAATATGCATAAAAAGAATTATCAACATATAAAATTGTATATAAATTTAATACTTTAAACAAACGAAGAATAACACAAACATGAACATACAAATTTTTATAATTTTCCCCTTTCTTTCTCTTTTTCTTTCCTTAAAAAAAGTCATGACTTAATCAACCCCCAAAACATGTTTAACTCCATTGTTTAGTTATCTATTAAACAATGGATTTAAAATCTCAATCATGCATTCTAATGGCCTTTGGATAGCTTTTATGTATTGTTATGGATTTGATATAATTTACACAATCAACAAACTATACATTTTAATGTAAACTTTAATTAATAAACACTTTATTAGTTTTATTTATAAATTATATAATTTTTTATATAAAATTATTATATAAAACAATAAATATCTATGTATGAAGCACGTGAAAATAAATCCTAATAATTAGATAAACCTAAAAAATAAAAATTAAACTAAGAATTAAGAGGAGAAAAGTAAAGAGATGCCGATGGAGAAGAAGTTGCGTTTTTCTATGTGGAAATTATGGGAAAAAGGAGAAGAAAATGTGGGCCAACTAACGATGGCTTTCAATGTGTTATAAGGTAGCTTTCATTGATTCATTTCTTTAGGACATTGTTTATGACTTTTATGTTCAATTCGTGATGATGAATCATTGGGTCTTTAGAGCAAACAATTATAGTCTTTGTGTCTAACAATGGTAAACATGGGGAAAAGCAATTTTGTTTGAATTTAATTTCTTCTTCCAATCGTAAGAATTGGTGTGGATTAGTGGAGAGATTGACCCGTCATAGATTTAAAAAATGTATTTGCTTTGATTTTCTTTTTCATGTAAAATGGTGTGGAATGTGGAGTTAATAGAAGGGCAAAAGTTACTTGGATCCCACACATTTGCTAAAGAAAAGAAATCCAAAGTCTTGGTTTGAGATTGGAATATGATGGGAAAGAAAAAAGGTAAAAGTCTAGACAAAGAATGGAATATAATGAAGAAAAGGGCAAAAGACTTGGTCTAAGATTGGAATATAATGAAATAAAAAAAGGGCAAAAGTCTAGTAATGAGAGTGAAATATAATGAAAAAAAAAGGGGCAAAAGTCTAGCACTGAGAGTTAAATATGATGAAAAAAGGCAGAGGTGGGCGGTTGTAAGGTGCCTTGGCCTCCCCTTGCTCCACAATTTTTTTTTTAAAGTTTTTTTTTAACCCAATAAACTATAAAATCTTGTTTGCCCCCAAAGAATTTATAATTTGATGTTGGCTCAGGGGCGAAACTAGAGAGGGGTCGATCAATTAAACATGATTAATGTCAAATAAAAATAACATATGAACCATTAATTTTATTTATTAATATAATTTTCAAAAATTAATAGAAATAAATAAATTAAAGAAAAATAAGAAAAAATTACAAGATAATTACTTTTGTACAAAGATTATAATAGTTCAACATTTTTTTAATTATTTTTACTATCATAAAAAGAAAAATATTATTTTCAATTTTTATAGTTTACAAATCTTATTCGCTTGATCTTTAAAAAACATATTTTGTATTTTTGAAAACAAGAGTTTTTCTATTAAATTTTAAACTCTAACATAAACATTTTTAAATTTTGAAACTATCAAATTTATTAGAATGTCTACTTAAAAATTTTTATCTTCTCACCTTATCTAATATATACTTAACAAATTTTATTTTACGTGCTAATCGTATAATTTTCCAAAACATATTGCTTTAACCATATAAATAATATGTGTTATGCCAATTTTTCAATATTTAGCTTTTTTATATTTAGATGATTGCTATCACATTATTTGCTTTTCAATTCTCTTTTATTTGTAATAGATTTTACAATTGTATTTCACTATTTCTATGTATTAATTAAGATATTAATTTATTAAAAGGTAGCTTTGTTAGTCATGTTGGCGACTACATGATGTGGCCATACAAGGAAGTTACACCATGTGACCCAAGGAAATTACATCCTATGTCTCGTGGAAGTCAATTGCTCTTAGATGTGATTGGATGAAAATATGCATATTTTATAGTCAACGGTTGCTATGGTTTGTGAAAAAACTTCTCAATTAAGACATGTTTCTTTGATTGTGTCTTTTAATAGTTTATAAATACTATCCCAATTGTCAAAATATTTATTGCAAAAATAATTCCAAAAGATAGAAAGAATAAGAAATCAAGAAGTTCTTCAATATTGTTAGTTGCAGAACTTATAAGGCTTCATTAAGAATAAGAAATTTAATGTTGATGGATTGACTCACGTAAGGCTAAGCCTGCTACCTATGGAAGAGTCTCGATTGACATAAATTGCGCCCTTCTAACTATGGTCTCTTACCCACTTAGTATCCAATAATCAAATATGCTAAGTTTCATGCTATTTTATTTAGGTCGAAAACTTTTGCTGAAACAGGTGGATGGGATAACTTGAGTCTTATTGTGGAATTCAATTCAATGGTTGTCTAACTGGTGCAAAACGACTAAAAATAGGCCCTGAGAATTGGAAAAGCAAATGGGGGGTGGCAGAATTAGCCAAGGCTAGAGTTGATCATAAGAAAAATTTTATTGCCTGCTCCTTGTTATGTTTCCTTAGTTTGCTGTTTTGTAACTTGTATAGCTATATCTCGTATTTCTTGAGCCTCGTTTACAAGGGTGGACTTATCATGTTTATTTTAAGTTTTCTGAAATAGGACTTGGGATTTTCTGCTTATAAGTCCTAGGATTTCTTTCTTTCTCCCGGTATCTCATGGTTCGCTCTTCTTTCTTTGGCATTTCCTTGGCTTTAAGGTTTTCCATTCTCTGCCATTAATGAATTGATTGACTTACCATGAAAAAGGGTTTTTTTGTCAATCAAGAACTTGCGTGGAAATCAATATCAGTAGCATACATTAAAAGAATCAAAAACTGGAAATAAGACAAAAATACCATTTTCCTTTACACCAAACAAGCCAAGTTGGCCTTGATTGAACCAAAATTTTGATTTGCTCCAACTAATTCCCATATTAATTACCTTTTGACTAAACTCTGCATCTTAGACAATGTTCTTTGGGATTTCAACGAAAGATAAACAAAAGTCCCAAAATGATATGTAGAATATTTACTCCTTCCTAGCAACGGATGAAGAGAATTGGATTTATCATCTCGCTCATAATCATATACGAGGTCAATGCCAGACTCTAGCACACATGAATTTGAAATAACCCTAAGGCTAATATGATCACCGGCTTCTAGTTTATCTCCCTTAAATTTCCAACTAGTCATCCAACATAAGGTGTTGGAATTCCAATGAAATGTTTGGAGTAAGTCCACTTTGTACCTTTGGTCTTATTCACGATTTCAAAACATGGTAAAAATTTAGATATTTTGTCATTTTTGGCAAAGAGAATGATAATCAAGTTTAGCAAGTAGATAATCTTTTGACTAGAGTTTAAGGGCACTGAAATTGAAGCCTTAGACCTGCTAGCTTGATGGCCAAAGTAATGGCCATAGTAATCAGATGGAATTGGATCAAATATCACAGAGTAGATTACAGAGTAGTAGAATTTTTTTGATCAAATGTCACAGCCTGTGTACAATGTATGGCACAGGTTGCAACTGGAGTATAAGGGCAAGATTATTGAAGAAGAAGCAAGTATAGGAGATTAGAAAGTATAATAGGCCTTATACTTATGCATCTGCGCGTGTTTCACAGGATCACATGAAATTGGATTCCAACATGATATATTCATGCATTTTACCCTTAGTACAAGCAAATCCAGTCATTTTCATTTCAGTTTTGGTTACCGATATATTGAACAGTTATAGATACATGACCTCTTATAGAAAAACGTGGATAGAAAGCAGAAGGAAATTGTTCAACTATATGAAGATTAGGATAAATCATACAATGATCTCCCAAAATGGTTGAGTGCAATGCAACATTTTGTTCTTGGCACAATAG
The DNA here is from genome assembly GCA_038381775.1 of Adansonia rubrostipa. Lineage (NCBI taxonomy): Eukaryota > Viridiplantae > Streptophyta > Magnoliopsida > Malvales > Malvaceae > Adansonia > Adansonia rubrostipa. The sequence goes on along the minus strand of JBBYHM010352819.1, from coordinate 3,836 downwards.
TGGAAATACAAATTGTACTTGTATACCAGGATCATTGAATAGTGCAAGGCATGAGTATTTTTCAATGATTTTTTTGGACATTCGAGCTTTGTATTGAAGGTTTTCCCTTCTATAAAACCTGTTGTCCAAGTAGATGGTATATTCTTATATAGAAAATACAAAGTAACAGTACTATTAGCTGTTGCACAAGATGACAATCAAAACATAGTACCAATTGCCTTTGCCATTGTAGAAGGTGAGACAAACAAGGCATGGTAATTTTTTCTCAACAACTTACATAGATATGTTGTTACACAACCTAGGATATGGTTAATATCTGGTCAACACAAATCCATAAAATCTGTGATCAAATACTCATATTGTGCATGAAAACCTCCATGTGCATTTGACATATTGCAGCTAACTTCATAAAGAGATTTAACAACAAGGAGTTGCGTCGACAAGTTGTTAATATGGGTATATAATTACATTTATGGTAATGTACTTTCTTACAATCTTATCAATTTTCATGTTGAAAAATTAACATTTTATTTTTTCAGCGTACGAGTTGCGATGGCCCCATTTTCAGTGGCAGTATGAAAATTTTCATGTAGAGAATGCAGAAGCAGCCGATTGGATCAAAAGGATCACATAAGAGAAGTTGGCACAATCATATGAAGAAGAAAGATGATATGGGCATATGACGACAAACCTAGTTGAATGCATAAATTCAATGTTAAAGGGAACCCATTATTTTGCTATAACCACTTGCAATGATGTTGATCGGGCACAGTTATTGTGAAATAGTCACAAATGCCATGCAAGAAAATTGAAGAAAAGCTAACTCCCAACTTGTTCATGGGTTTATGTGAACAAATCAATCTTTCATGGTTGAGGAGTTAGAAATCCCTATGGGGTAATTGTGGCTTTGACATACAAAACAAATCTTAATGAGAGATGGTGTGACTATGGGAAGTTTCGAGCACACAAGCACCTATGTTCACATGTTGTTGCTGCTTGTGCTCGTGCCCACATAGATTGGATGCTATACTTGGACAATGTTTATAGACTAGAGACAATAAACAATGTTTATTGACATGAGTTCCAACCTGTCAGAAATGAAGCTTATTGGCCGAAATATAATGGTCCACAATTGTGCCCTAATCCTGAAATGCGTAGAGATCCTAAAGATCAACCAAAATCAAGTCAAATTCACAATGAAATAGACCTTAGGGAGAGGCCAACCAAAGTGTTGTGGACTATGTAGGAATGAAGGCCATAGCAGTAAAAAATGTCCTCATCAAGTTGGTACCTCGGGAGAAAGTTCACATCATTGATTATTAGTTTTTGTTTATGATTATATTACGTATAATCAACTATTTACATCTGTACAATTTTATCACTTTCATTTTGATGATGTAAATATTATTTTTTTTAATGAATTGCAATTAAAGTTATTTTTTTATTTATCTTGCAACATAAATAATAGAAACACATATTATAAAAAATAATATAATTATTTTAGGAAATTATTATTTATAATTATTATTATTATAATAAACCTTCAACAAATAGTTATTAATTATTGTAATATAATAATAACAATATAATGCTAGAAAATTATATTAATGTAATGATATTTATTATTACTTATCTTCCAACATAAAAAACATAAACAAATTTTTATAATACAAATTTATAACATTTACAGCATTATATAGCATTGTATAACCCACTAACTGTATAACATAACTGTAAAACTATATAACTGTATAATACAAGTAGCTTATACAAGTTTATATATTTTAACCGAGGTCCCTATCGCATGATGTAGAACAACAATGCGGGGCTCTCTTATTACGTGGTGGTAATACTCTTTATTCAACATTTTCAATTCCATTGCCACATATGCCTCAGGTTTGACATTTTTGGACTCTTACTTCCACCGCTGATCCTTTTTCTTCGGTGGCTTATTGCTGAGTCAGCATAGAATCTCTAAGTTCGCTTACAGCCATATTAATATCTGCGGCATCAAAAAATTATATACGACTACTGGAGGAAATAGCACCTGATGGCTCAAAAATAGGAAGGGTACTACTCCCCGAGGGGGCTTTAAACCGATATACGTAAGATATATATGTTATAGGTAACATAAGAGTCAAAAGGTTGGCATTTAACGTATTGGTGGTGGCTCCAGCTGATAGCACCTAACATCACCATCCCCATCATGACTGAATGAATACTGCAACTAGATGATACCCCAATATAACACTTTGGTTAAAGATGACTGAATGACATCCTCGGTGCATTAGCATTATCAACATGTGTTGAAATAGGTTGATTCATCCTCTGACTAATTCCATGCCATCGACTATGCCTGTGAAGCTCCATATGAGGGTTTGGATTTGAAGTTTGTTGATCATGTGACCTACTCCTCACATCTTAAAGTCCTAGCGATGGGAAAATAAATGGCCGGCCTTGAGTATTAAACCATCTAATGTATTCATCTGATGGTGTTAAATTGTTGTTTACAATTTTAGGACCCTCAACAATCTGTCTAGAACATTTTCTCCAAAACTAGGTGCAGTTTGAATGTTTTTCGATCTAGTTTTTTGCATGATTACCGTGCATGTCAATCTATGAACTTCATCAAGGTTCACAAGTGGTTTGGGGATTGCTTATTGCATCCCAAACTGGCGTAGGACTCTATCCGCTGGTTGCCATTCCATAACCTGGAAACATATTAATGTTGTGTTTGCTCTCCAGATGTGTGTATTTTGGAAAGCTTTTGATGGGAGGCATTCAGCAATTTCATTATGGCCTCCAAAGAAACTATGAAAAAATAGACAAAAATTATTACTAATTAAATGTAATACGTTGGCTTAAAAATGCATGTACTTAAGGTTAACTATTACAAAATTTATCCTATTATGTCTTATGCAATCCAATTGTACTCTAATGTTTTTAATGTCCATAGTTGTATGTCTAAACTACTTCAGATTGCACAATTTGTTCAAATACATATAAAATATGAATAACTCGCATGCAAGTACAAGTTGTCCAAGAATAAATTAAATACTTATTTTTATTACCTTAATGCATAGGGATATACATGATTTTCTCTAACCATCAGTGTAAGAAATGGAAGCCGATACCGTGCCCATGATTGCAACAGCATTAAACAGCCACCTATGTTATGTGTTGCCCCAATTGTTGCATTGTAGAGTTCCCTATACAAGAACCCTAAAGATGCAGAACCCTAACGATACTTTTCTACTTCATTCAAATTTGCCAAAAATGGAAGATATATCGAAAGTACCTGATTTCTAGATTTATCAAGCATTAACATTCCACCAATGGTTCATAAAATATATGCTCGAATAGCACATTTTAGTTATCACTCAATTGCATGTTCAAGGATAAAATAGAACATTTCTGTCAACCAAATAATTTTGATAATTGAGCCTTGAATAAAGTTTTCTAGAGGGATCACACCTAATAATTTTCAAATAAAGCCTCCCAGTATATTAGGCTTCCCCCTGTTACTTTCTTACGATCAATTGGTAGACATCCTCTAGTGTGATTATGCATTCACAGCATGAAAAATGAAATGTAAGCGTCTGAGGCCTCTATTGTTCAACCAACGCATGTATTAGTCCTGCCTTATATTGACATCGGTTAACTAAGGCTGTATGGTAAAATTTAACTGTTCTTAAATAGTCTTCTATTAATGGATTCAGTGCTTCAAAAGATACTTTCCGTGATATTTTTCCAATCGATTATCTTATTCAAAAGTCATTAATTCATTGCTTGTAAAATTTATAATTCATACTATTTTAAATATATTATTAACAAAT
>JBBYHM010352758.1:8822-23364 GCA_038381775.1 Adansonia rubrostipa | reverse complement strand
AAAGTCTAATTTTGATATTGGACATAAAGATGATCTCGTTTTCATTAGCCATGAATAGTAAAAATTTCACACTTTGGTATAAAGCTATGATAAAAGAGATAGAACCAATGGCCAATAATCAAGTTTAATAACTCATTGAATTGCCTTTTGATAATTTTGAAGGATATAAGGTTAAACTAATGGTCAAAAGTTTCATTCAAAGGAGGTATTGATTACCATAGAACTTTCTCTCAAGTTTTTTATGAAAGTTTCATTAAAAATTATCATAGCTTTTGTAGCTCATTTTTTTATTAAGAGTTACATTAAATGGTAGTGAAAACAACTTGCTTGAATAGGAATCTTGAGAAGAGTTATACATGATTCTATCAGAAGGTTTCTTTAAAACATTAATGTATAGACTAAAACAAGCATCCCGCCAATGATATGTAAAGTTTAACATTTACTAAAATGTTGATAATTGTTTATACTTTAAAGTCAGTAAGAGTAAAGTCATAATTTTAGTCTTATATATTGGTGGTGTTCTTCTTGCAAAAGTGATTGGGCTTTGTTGCATGAGACAAGATTTTTTTTCTCGGAACTTGATATGAAGAATTTAAGTGAAACTTTATATGTCATAGGCATAAAGATTCATAGAGATAAGTTTGAAACAACATTAAGTCTATCTCAGAAAGCCTATATCAAGACAGTTTTAGGAAGAATTAAGATACATGGCCATTCAACTATAAGGGTACAAATTGTGAAGGAGAAATTTCAATCTAAGCTAATATCTCTAAATAATTTGGAAAAAGGAGCATATGAAAGGCATTAAATATGCATATAGTATTGTGAGCCTTATCTATGATCAAGTTTATAAGAAACTTGATATAAGGTTTATAGTAGAAGTGCTTGAAAAATATTAAAGTATTCTTGGCCATAGACTATGAAAGCTGCCAAAGGAATTATGTTATAAACTAATATCACAGGCAATAAAGTTGAGATATTTAATCTCTAGTTTGAGAGTTGTCAGCAAGGGCATTAAAGATCTATTATGACAACTTTTATCCAGTATAATTTTCTAAGAATGATAAAAGTGGGAGTCGCAACAAGCAAATAGATATAAAGTAGCTTGTTATTGGAGACTCTAAAGGAAGCAAGAAGTGGATATCCAACACATCAGTACAAATTTAATGATAGCCAATCCCATGACTAAAGCATTGTCGACAAAACAGTTTAAAATATACATGGATCGTATAGGGCTAATTAAATGTTGTTAGGATGTATTTTGGCTTCTTTGATTGTGTTAATTTCATATTCTTAGAGTTTATGGACATGTTTCAGTTTGTGCACATAAAGATTACATGTCAAGTGGACCTTGAATGATTATAGAAAATCCATTCGTAAAGTATTATCTCATAAAGTGCTCTTTCAGAGATGATCATGCATTGTAATTCATGGAAGGGAATATTCGTTTTAGAATGCTACCGTCATCATTTGTGCTATGTGAAATCTTTAATTGAGTGGGAGTCAAGCTAGAGTAACTTATGGCCATGTTAAAGTTTTGATTTAATTATCACCTATCCGAGTTCTTGGTTTATCATATGGGCCAAGTGGGAGAATGTTTGACTTTATGTAGTCCACATGATAATAAATAGACCAAGGTAATTAAATCAAATTATTAAGGTGAAATTATAAAGTAAATCCTAATTTAGTTTAATTACTCTAGTGATAAGAGTTAAACTCTACTTCGGTAACTAATTAGAATACAGACTCCTTGATGGTAGGATACAACTCTAATTAATATTCTAGTATAGTTCCCTAGTCTAGTCTATAAAATTGCCTGTGCATCATCATAAGGTAATTATCAAGAAAAAGATATAGACTAGAAGGCTTATACAGGGTGTTCGTCTTCGTGTATTTGAAGCGAGATTGGGTTCTTGATCAATAATGGCTAGAGGTACGTTTTATTTAAATTATTACATCTCCCTCTTCATTAATGGCAAATAATATATTGATATTTCAATTACCGTAATTACTTTGGAATCAACATTTCATATGGATATCAAAATTATTAACAAATCGAAATATTGTCTTACACCTCATAATGTAAAAATATTTAAAATAAAAAACTTTATTTATTTGATTTTAGGAATTAAAAAATATATTTTGTTTGGATGTTGCATGGTTTAGTTTATTTATTTAGTTTTTTAATTTTTATATCTTGATTTACAGGATAATATTTTTATTTTAATTAAATTTAATATTTTATTTGTTTGAAACACTAAGAGAAATATGATTTAAAGTTAAATTTGTTAATAATGTTATTAGCATTAGACAAAATATCAAGTTCAATTATATGTTGAAACTATAATATCATTTTTGTATATTTGATTATTATTGTGTAAAATTAAATTTTAAATGTGGAAGTAGTATAATAATATATCGTACATGATTATTTTATAATAAATCAAATATCAATCAATAATATTATTTTTTTAATTTTATGATTAATTATTATAAATATAATAATTATAGCACCATAAACTATTTAATACACATTTAACATGTTTTACTAAATTTTATTTCACAGTCTAATTTCAAGATTCACCAGTAATTACTTTATCAATAATATATTTTAATACAACTGTATAATAATTATAAATACTTTTTCAAAAATTAAATAATTTTATTTAAGAATTTGATCATTTATTTATTTATTTATACATTTATTTCCAATAAAATCATATAATTATAGTTTGAGTTTTTTCGATTATAAATTTGAGATTTTACGGGTTTCGGATAGAATCGATTACGAGCTAGGTTCATGTCTTAACAGATTCAGGCCTTTGTAGGTTTCGAGTCATGTTGGTTTTATGCTTTTCTGAATTTGAATTTTTTGGACTTAAATTTTTTCGAGTTCAAACTTTTTCGAATTCGAATTTATCAAATTTTGGCTTTCGACCTTTAAGTCAATTCGATCAAATGGGTTCTTATCATGAATCAACTTGAGCAAACTTTTAGGTTCAAGCCTGTTTTGCCAGCTCTCAAAAACCCTTTTCTTGAATGGAGGCTGAGTTTCTCATTTTTTTTTTTTTTAATGTTAGTAAGGTTAGTTGAAGTCACTCTCCGATTAATTGGATTAGGTTATAGTTAAAAAAGTATTCTTTTAAGTTTAGTTCAAATCAACCTTATTTTATTATTTAAAAGTTATTAAAAATTATATTTTTTTTAATATTTATATATTTTTATAATTAAATTTAAATAAAATAATTAAAAATATTTATCTAATGTGGTCCACAGGCCACAGATGTAATCTACGTTTTAAGGAGGGAGGTGGATGACCACATTCCCCAGCCACAATGTCTACCAAACATTTCAGTCATAAAATGTAGAATCCAACTCACTCACCCAAACCAAAACCCTGTATGGTAAAACCTCTTGGTACTGCTGTGCCCTGCCAAAATTAACCTCGAATTCCAATCATCAAAACTATAAAATCAGCCCCATCCATTCTGTCATTCATACAATCATTCGTTTATGTATGTTTGTTTCTGGATTAAACCTTTCCTCAATGTTAGAATGTATAAGCTCGCCAAATTGCCAAATCCATATGATATGATCATAATTAAAGCCAAATAAACCAAATCCCTTTCTTCCCAAAAAAAAACCCCGAAGGCAAATCTGAAATCCCCAGAGTTGAAACCCCCCATTTCAAAATCCCGGGAATTGGATTATTCTTCTTCTGTTTCAGTTAGTACTAAAATCCCTGGTTTGACTTAATTAAGGTTACAGATCAATGGCTATAACAGTGTTTCTGCAACATTCTTCTCCAGTTTCTTTCTCTGCATTTACTAAACGCAGCCCTTTAACCAAAGCTCTCTATCCTCGGAATGGTTATCTTACTGCAAGAATTAACCGCTCCACAAATCAGAGTAATGTTAATATTGTTTCTGCCTCTGCCTCTGGTTCTGCTTCTTCTGCTCTGTCCACAGTCCCTGGAAACCTAAGCTCATCAATTGAGGTAAGAAAGATATTTTGAATTTTGTTTATGATCTTAAGAAATATGAAACATTAGAAATTTTTTTTTAAATGTGGCTTGCATTGTTATTGTAGTTGATTGAATCTTTGATAAATCGTGTGGATTTAACGGAGTCTGAGGCAGAGGCTTGTCTGGAATTTTTGTTAGCTGAAGCTGATGAGGTTCTGATTAGTGCTTTTCTTGTTTTGTTGAGAGCCAAAGGCGAGACGTTTGAAGAAGTAAGTTCATTATTTGTTAGATTATTATTATTATTTTTTTTCATTTGAATGGGCCACAGTCTGAGTCAAGACTTGCGATGACATTATTATATTTTTCCTTTTAAGATTGTGGGATTGGCAAGGGCAATGATGAAGCATGCTCGTAAGTTAGAAGGGCTAGATGATGTGGTTGACATTGTTGGAACGGGTGGTGATGGGGCAAATACGGTGAATATTTCCACTGCTGCTTCAATATTGGCTGCTGCTTGTGGTGCAAAAGTTGCCAAGGTGACTCACAATCCCTCAATTTAAAATCATTTAATCTCCTCCTTTTTTTTTTTTTTTTGAGCCTATGGCCTTAATAACTGCTTTATTGTATGATTGCAGCAAGGGAACCGATCAAGTTCTTCTGCTTGCGGAAGTGCAGATGTATTGGAAGCTTTGGGGGTAGTTATTGATTTGGACCCAGAGGTTGGTACATTCTGAGCCATGTCATTTATAGTTGCATTGATGAAATTAAATGGGATTGCGATGCTAGGACTTGTCTTCCATTGCATGCAGCCTTTTATAGCAATGTTGCTCAACTCTTCATTTTTCTTGAAGTACCCACGTCCGACACCCATATCCGACACATTTTCGGACATGGGTATGGAGATATGACCCTCTAAGGACCCTCTTAATACAAGGAAAAACTTAGAAAAAAATTCAATATACCTGTGCCGGATACATCCCCTTATCCAACACTTACACCTGAGTCCGAGTAACATAGTTTTATAATTATGAAAAACATTTTATTAAGATCATTGGAAGTAATAAAATTTTTTCTCCCATTCTGTTTGTCATTAGTTTAAAGTACATGATAGTAGTTTTTTTCAGTGGTAAGCCGTGATTCTCCCAAGCCAGCCTACAAAGCTCTTAGGTAAAGTTCAATATTAGCAACTAAAGAACAAAATTTATCTATCATCTTTGCCTGAATTGCTAAAGCTTTTCTTTGAGGAGTTGTAGGTGCTACCGTAAATGCTTGTCAGGCTACTGTTTTGTTATTCTAGTTTCTTAATGAATTTGAAACACATTTTATCAATATTTTCTTTTCATGAATCAATTTTTATGTCCCACTTTGGATATAAAGTTAAATTGCTTGTCTATTGAATTACTTATTTATCGTATATCCTTTTTTTTTTTCCTATTTGAGGTATGAGGTTTGAATGTAACTCTTTGAAAAATAGATGGATTCATTTATCCTTAAACCAAATGCTTGAATATGATAAGTTAAAAAAGATTAAAAAAATTAATTACACCAACATTTTACCATATTCTAAAAACCTATTACAAATAAAACAATAATATTATACTAATTTACTCTTTTTAAATGTTTTACACCTTTTATTTTATTTATTAAAATTAATATTGAAAAGTTAAAAAAAAAAATTAAATGTTAGTTATTTAGGGAAAAATTAGACTATAACTAAAGAAATTTAAGTAAAGTGGTAATATTTTTATCTTCACAAAAGTTTCATACCTTTCAAGCCACATTTATATAAATATATTAAATCATGTTATAAGTATATTTTATCCTAAACTAAATCATCAAGTAAATTTGTACATGTTATATTAGGTTTCACAGTGAGAAGTAACGCTCTTTCACCTCATAGGTATCATTTTAGGGTTCGAATTTAAGATCTCTAAGATAGAGTCTCAGATTCTAATCATAAATGTCTTTTTGAGAACAGTATATTTAATTAATTAATACTTGATTTATGTATTATATCTTTTATTCTAATTAAAATTTATTACCTCATTTCTTATATTATTAATTAATAATTATTATGGAGTAATCATTAACTAATAATTAAATAATGTGAATAAAACAATTGTGATTGTTTATATTAACATGAATACTCAAAATTAACATTTGATAAATTTTTTTAAAGAAATATTTTTTATTTCATATTTTTAAGTTTTAAATAATTTAAAATTATTTTAAATTTAACAAATGTTAACAAATGAGTAGAAATTTAGTATACTGTGGGAATGGCGGGTGCTGTGGGTTTGTAGAATTCTAACAAGAATGTCCAATCTCCAACATGTTGGTTATACCTTATTACATGTTGCTTTCTTTTCCCTTTTCAATATATTTAATGGAACAACCTACTATTTTAGCATAATTGCAAAAGTTCATTTGCCTATCATGTTGGTTCTACCAAATTACATGTTGCTCCCGTTCAGCTTTAAGTTTGAATGCTGTTTGTTCTTTTATGAAATGTAAATGTGTTTTTGTAGAGTTATAGTTGCAATCTTAGTTTGCTTATATTTTGTGTGGTCTGCTGCTGAGAATTTATGAAGACTCATCCTTGCTATTTCCTATCATTTCATGTTCAGCATCCGAGCATGGAAAGTATTGAAAGTAACATTTCGCTATTCTAGTTTCTTAAAGAATTTGAAAAAAAGTTTTGCTGGAGAATGCAAATATATTAGTTAAGGGATTATACTAAGACTCTATTTTATATTCTTTATGTTTGATTATAATCTTTACAAATATTTAGGTTATTTTATATTATTTAGGTTTCTTTGTAATTTAGTATTTTGAGTTATTTTCAAGTATTAAGGCTTTGGGTTAGTATTGGTATTTTGCAGTTTATTATGGTTTTGGGTTTAGTTTATGTTATTTAGTTTCAATTAAGTTTTGGACGTTGAATATTAGTTGGGGAGATATTGACATGTTCCCCTCTATTGATTCTGTCTGGTTTTCTCTCTAACTCTTCTTGTGTGTTTCTAACTTTCTCTCTAAATTTCTATATTCTGTTTCTTCTCCCTACTTGTCCTACATCACATTTTCATTGGAATTTAAATCTTTTGGGTATGGTAAACTTCCTTACTTCCAGTACTAACAGTTGCTAGTACTTATTAGATGGATAACCCCGATCTAATGTAGAATTCTAATAGGATGCCCAGTATGTTATGTCCCACCATGTTGGTTATATATGCGTAATTATTTGTTGCTCCTTTTTGCCTTCTCAAAATTTTAAATAGAACCTGCTATTGCCGATTTAGCCATCATATTGGTTCTAACAAATTACATGTTGCTGCTGCTAGGCGTTCAGTTTGAATGTTGTTTGTTCTTTTATGAAATGGAAATGAGTTGTTGTATTGTTATGCTTTCAGTCTTTGGGTCCAATTGGTTTATATTTTGCTTGGCCTGCTGTTGAGAATTTATGAAGACTCATCCTTCCTATTTCATATTCAGCGTCACAGAGTATGGACTGAATCTTTTACATAAAGAACGGCTACTGTTACTGCTAACAAATCTTTGTCTGTTTTTTGACATCTATCTTCAACTATATGTAAGCAGAAATGGAAGCATTACTTTGCTGGCACACTCAATTAGATGAATGTAAAATGTGTATATAATATAATAAAATATAACCCTCCACAAATCTTATTGTGGCATTGATCCAACTTTTTTCTTCTCATTTTTCTCTTGAAGGGAGTAACGAGCTGTGTGAATAAAGCAGGAATTGGCTTCATGATGTCACCAAAGTACCACCCAGCAATGAAGATTGTGAGCCCTGTTAGAAAGAAGCTAAAAATTAAAACTGTGTTCAATATATTGGGCCCTATGTTGAACCCTGCAAGTGTTCCTTTCGCTGTTGTTGGTGTTTACACCGAAGATCTAGTAAGTGTTCTTAGTGTCCTGTAGCATTAGCAAATGTATCACTCTCTTTCCGTACCTAGCCTAAAATCGGATATGAAAGAAAGGGATGACTTCTAAAATTTTTATTTTCTTAATATACCAAAATAATCAGTTTCATTTTTACTCCCTTTTGAATTATTCTTCCTGATAATTTCTTCGATTTTGTCCTTGGCTGCTTACACTTTGAATTCAATTCTTCCACCATCACAGTGATACTATAAACTTGGGTTTTGGGCCCTAGGTGCTATTTCTAAGTTTGATATAACTTAACTGCGAGTCCATTTCCATTGCTAACTAAAAACGTGCAATGAGATTCTGTAAAACAGACTCTCTTTACTACTATTTCTAGACCTCATTTTAGCAATATGGACCCCTTTCCTCCTTTTCCTGTCCCTGAGTTGTGATTTGATTACTGGATTGGGAGTTATTATGTGGAAATTGGAGGTTTTAGGCTGTTAGTTGCCTTCTTTTCTGGCTTGAACATCATATGGATCGAACCTTCTTACCTAAAATGTAATACTTTTGGCAAACCCTCAGTTCATATCCTCATAATTGAAACTAGTAGTTGTCCATTTTCCTTTGTTATGCTCAAAGGTTCTTTGTTAATGTTAGAATATGCTGTGCATTGCTGGTATACAACTAAAGTGATATATGATAAAACATCTCAGAATAAGTTCATTTTAGGTTCTTAAAGCAATGTAGTTTTCAGTCATGCAAACCCCAAGAGTATACCTTGATTCTGCAATTAGTACCATTTATTGTTGTTTGTTTGTCGATTAACATTTCATTGAAAATATATTTATTATTGAGGGTGCACCCAATGGTCCTCATATTATTATTATTATTATATTATGAAAATGCAATCCAATATACGAGATTTTAGTTGCTCACACCTTGATAAAGCTTATATTATAACAAAGATTTTGCCCATAAACTTTCCAGAAAATAAAAAATAATTACCAGATCACTAAGAGAAAATTATAAGGCATGCTTAGTTGCTTGCATACTTAACACTTCAGTAGAGCTATAATCTTTTTGGTTTCACCTCGAATTATGGTGTATAGATCTATTTCATGTGATCTTGGGTTTAAGTGTCTTTCTTTTACAAAAGAATTGGATGCATAATAAAGCACTTGCATTGGTATGTTATTTGATAGTTTACCCCTATTTTATTCAATACTGAGATGAGTTCTAACTGTTTGAGATAGGTCCTCAAAATGGCTAAATCGCTACAATTATTTGGCGTGAAAAGAGCTTTAGTTGTGCACTCAGAGGGCTTAGATGAAATGAGTCCTCTCGGTAAACTTCATTCCCTTACTTCTTTCCCTTGACACTGTCTCCGGCTCATTTATGCAAACTTTTTCACTTTCTTATTTCTGTTTATAGGTTTAAATCATTACAATCTCACAACATATTTATGCAGGGCCTGGGCATGTCCTTGATGTCACTCCAGAAAAAATTGAGAACTTCTCATTTGATCCATGTAAGATCTTGTTAGTAATTCATGATTTCTTAATCCTTTATTGATACTAAGGTGTAGTTGTACCATTCAAGTGAATCTGAGCCCTCTTTGGATGTATAAGATATCATGGTGTATTGAGTATTCACTGCCCTATTTTTACTTTTTGGACAGTGGAATTCGGCATTGCTCGTTGTACAGTAGAAGACCTGCGGGGTGGTGGACCGGAGTACAATGCCAATGTATTGAAGCGCATACTGTCAGGGGAGAAAGGGCCCATAGCAGATGCACTTGTAAGTTGTATTTTTCACTTTATGTTCTCTCTTTGCGCTGTGTCTGCATGACATATCTGCATTTTCCTTTGTGTATAATTAAAAGACTAATAATGATGTGATTCTAATAAAAAAGCAAAATCTTCAGATACTTAATGCAGCAGCAGCTCTCCTAGTGAGCGGTCGTGTGAAGTCGCTGGCTGAAGGTGTAGCTTTGGCGCGTGAGACACAATCATCAGGAAAAGCTCTAAACACACTTAATTCGTGGATAGACATCTCCAATGTAAGTGAAACCTACTTTCCTTCTGTTGTGGCTTCATTTGAATTTATGGGGGATGAATTTCACCTGACATCTTCTCTTCGTGAATGCAGGAACTGAAAGAAAAAACTATTCTACATTAGGTACTTACTGTCCTCTGCCCAGTCCACTCCCCTACAGCTGCTTGCATTGCATCACCATTATTGATGATTCTAACAAAAAACATTAGCCCTTGCAGTAGCAGCAGCAGCATTCATTAATATGGAGTGTTAAATGGAGCCAAAGGTGAGACCAGGTGTCTCAATTCAACTCTCAAGATTTAATTTCGTGTAGAGTTGTGGCTATGAATGGAGTCTCCGGCGGGTCAGCTTCATCTTGGAGGAGGGAGGAAATAGGTTTAGATTGTAGACGGCCTATGCAAAGATAGCTGAACCCCAACCGAACAAACCATGCACTTGTAGAAGAAATCTGCTTTCGTAGTTTTTTTTTGGATTGATGAGAGTAAGACTTGAAAAAAAAAAGTTTTTATAAAATTAACATTCTATATTAATTTTTTAATTTTAAATATTTTTATTAATTAATTTATTATTATTAATTATCAAAATAAAACGTCTGAAAATTTTTTTATTAAATTTTATCTTCAAACCATTCAAAATTAAAGATTACCGGTAAAATTTAATCAAAAATTAAAATTTAATATTAAATTTTAATTAAAGTGAAAAAATTCAATATTGAGTTAAAATATGAAATAAATTTATAGTGTGATAAGTTCCTACGGATTTTTTTCTGAAAAAAAAAAAGCCATGCTTCTTGTAGTACTAGCTGAATGTGCATTGCTCAAAAAATTGAAAAGTTTCACTTTTTGATTGATAAGAAACTCCTCATCTAAGCTTGGCCAATTGACGAAGTATCTGACACTAGTGATGTTGGTCTCGAATCAAATATAGTTACGTGTATGTGTTACGGGCTCGGATTTTAGCCTAACAAATCGAGCGACATCTTGCCTACTTCTTTGACATTGCATATGCTCAATGTGTCGGCCATGGACTTGGCTAACGATTGTAGTCGTGCTCAAACTAGGATGATTAAAAAAGTAAGTGCTCTTACTTTGGTGAGGTATTTGATTTGGAATCAAATACAAATCACCCTTGTACTCTTAATGATGTTCGACTCTGCTAACAAAAAGAAAGAGTGTTAGCCGAACATGGTATCCTTGGAGTAGAAGAGTTCAATCTCAAGGTAAGTTCTTGGTCTTGGATCAAAAGACTTATCCTAGCCTATACAGCTATATTGAAAAGAAGGGCCCGGCCATATCCACATTCACATAGGAGTTGGCGAATTAGAGTGCAAGAGTGAGTAGAATTGTGATTTTTCAATTGAACAACAATTCGAAAAGAGCATTAGAGAACCGACTGATAGAGTTAAAAAATTCAATCAAGAACATACAAAAGAAAAGAGAAAAAATAGAATTCCTCACAAGAAAATTCAAGTGATTAGTCGGCCTTGCCCTTCCCTTTGTTAGCTAGCACTTGATCTCCTCCTTCCCCCATTAATCGACGTAACCGAATATCACCTAGAAAACTTCCAAAGAGTGGTTTGGCCATTGACAACAATGGGAGAGTTAGACTTTTGATCGTGATTCGCACCATCCATCTCACAATCCTCAGGGTCGAGAAAGCTTCAATGTTCATCTGCGTGGATTATCATTAGAGACAATATAACTGTGCTGCTCGTCACTTTCGGGAGATCGTTTAATGACCAGCCAGTTGTTGAGTTTGTGTAGGGATCTACATACTTAAGACTATGAGCCCTAAACTAGGTCCTTTGAATCGCTTGGTTATAATTCTTGAAATTACTAATATGCACATGTAAATCAGCCAGCTGTTTTTGTATTTAATTTCGTTGCGTTTTCTCATTATTTTAATATTTTATTTTATGTTTTATTTCACATATGTATTATATGAGGCCAGATGAGTCTTTGATACAATACAATGGAAGATGTAAAAATCAAAATCCACTTGGGAGAGTGGGTTTAAGCTTCAACATCGTTATCCTCAGTTCCATCTTCGAGGACAAGAATGTAGTTGAGGGAAAAGTATTAATAGGTGCAGAATGTGAGTAGTTTTGCATTTGATCCACTGTTGTTAGTCTTGTTTCTTAAGCTTCACTTTAGGGGTTTCCCAGTCTTAAAGGCAAAGGACCCAACCATGTTACTTAGCGGTTAGTCTCTCTCTCTCTCTCTCTCTCACACACACACACACACACACGCACGTGTCACGGGGCCATTACCCTCTTCCCAAAAGACATGCCTAATAGGATGTGTAGCGCACCCGCTTATATGCCCAAAGACCTTCCCTTTCTTATCCAATGTGGGATTAATGCACCCTGCCTACTTCTTTAGAGCGTTCGGCGTGACATTCTCCCCCACCCAATCTCGTGACGCCCTCGTCACGGGCTTCTCCACCATTTTTGCCTACCCTACCCTTTGGGTGTTTGGCGTGAAGTCACGGTTGGTCCACCTACCCTACCCTTTGGGTGTTTGGCGTGAAGTCATTGTTGGTCCACCCTGCCTACCCCACCCGTTGGGGTGCTCGGCGTGAAATCGGATGATCAAGAGTTGACTCTGATATCACTTGTCACGGGGCCATTACCCTCTTCCCAAAAGACATGCCTGATAGGATGTGCGGTGCACCCGCTTATATTCCCAAAGACCTTCCCTTTCTTATCCAATGTGGGATTAATGCACCTTGCTTACTTCTTTAGAGTGTTCGGCGTGACACACGCACGCACTACTCTTAAAGTTGTTCTCCCAAAATCCATGGTCAGTTCGTTCTCACGTCCATCATGGCCCTAACAACTCTTGGATTGGTCTTGTCGAGGGATTTTGGATCAACGTGAAATGCAACTTATTGGACCAAAATGTTCTTGTATGAGTCTGTCTGGCTAAATCCATTCCTATCAAGGCCCAATCTTCAATATGGACGTTACTTTATTGCCAAGACCAAGCCTTTCATGCAGCAACGTTAAACAAATTATTTACACGTCACAGATCACAAAGAACAGTTAAGATTTCAAGAGAATTCAAGAGAATAAAAGCATAGATAAGATCGACAGCAAAGCCTTGGCAACTTGCATATTCTTTATTATTTGGTCAGCTGAAATGGTTTGCCCGAGACACCGCCGCTGCCCTAACACTGCTCGCAAGTTGCTCCACTGACCTCACCCAATTATTGCCCTAGAAACAGCCTTTATAAAAACCTTGTTATTTTCATTTCCTCACCGCCTTGCCTCGTCCGTCCTCCTCCTCCTTCCTCTTCTTCTTCTTTGGTTATACTAGTAGTAATCAGTTAGGTCTCAGGGTTCTTGTTCTCTTTTCCTCCAGCTTAATTTTGTTTCATGTTTTAAGATGTAACACCCTAATAACGTATTAATCTTAATCTCTTTCTTTTGTAAGCTGAGAAAGGGGAGATTTAAACTCTTTTCCTTTAAATACAAGATCCTTGAAAATTACTAAACTAATGTTCAATTGCGATTGTTGTTTTTCTCAATTTTTTAAGAAATCATAGGCTCTTGACTATTTGAAGATAGGTTTAACATTCGAAATGCTGTGATTCCTCTCCTGGATAAGTTTCTATATATATATATATATATATATATGATAATGTAGAAAGATATATAGGTAAATCTGTATTATTTTGTTTTGTTTTGTTTTGTTTGAAAGTAGGTGCAAAAAACTTCCATCCGCATGTGATAAGTAGATGGTGAGCAAAGCGGCCATATTTTGCACAGATTGACTGAACAAAGTAGTCATATTCTACTTTTGCCATTTTTATCTAAATGGGTTTTGTGTCATTCTATTACAGACATATACATAAACCCATTAGATTTTGTGGCAAACATTATACAAATTAATAACCTGTTTATATTTCAGATTTTAATAATATTTTTATTGAACTCATTGAATTTTATATATATTAATTTTCATCTCCTCTCCTCCGTCCTCTCTATGTCTGATCTGTGTTAAACTTTTGAAATTCCCAAAAAGGGGAAAAAAAAGAAACCTTTGGTGTTAGTGCCTGCTGCTGCTGGTCTGGTGGAGATGTTGAAGGGAAGGAGCTTCTATTTTAGGAAGTAGGTTTGGACCGGCAGAGGGCCATTTTGATGTGCTTTTCGGTAAAGGAGGAATATTTTCCATAATTTACCCAAAACTAGTTTTGGAAAGATTTTGGATTGAAAAGAGAATCCAAGTCAAAAAGCATGCCAATAAAGGAAAAAAGTTCCCAATGTTTGCTTCATACCAAAAATGCCGGATTCACTTGTTCTCCTAGTTAATTGACGGATATTTTCTTATGTTTTTGGTAAAGATTTTGAGATCAAAGCTGAGTTTTACTGTAATTAATTATAATGTTAAATCGATAAAAAAATTTAATTTTTATGGTAATATAATTTAAAAAATTAAAAAGTTAAAATTTTTAGGATTTGAAAATTAAATTTTTTGATAAAATAATTTTATTATATTTACATATTTAAAATTTTATTATTTTAAATGTATATTTTATATTTTAATTAATGAAAATATTTTTTAATTAATATTAAATATTTAAAAATTATTGAATTTTTTTTATCGCTATTTTTAAACACTCTTTTTC
>JBBYHM010352749.1:0-23365 GCA_038381775.1 Adansonia rubrostipa | reverse complement strand
AGGATAAGAATTGCAATAAACTTATTGACATTAATGGGCTAACAAAAAAGGTTCACCACTAGGAAGCATTAACTTATGCATAACTTCCACTAGACCATTATGTGAATCTAGTTGAATTTCTTTATTTACATCAAATCATCTGCATTTAAAAGGTGCAATTTGATTTCCTCTACCAAAATGTTTTAACTGTACAATGTCTAACATTATTCATAAAAGTGCTCACAATCATTATAATAGCTCCCTTTTACAAAACACCGCTATTCATGGTTATTTTTGTTTTTTCCATAATCCAATGTATGAAACTTGAAACCATTAACAAAATGATGTGAATAACACTAAGCCATATGTCCTGGACCATGGATAGGTCACTAATACAAGAGTTAACTTCATTAGATCATTTGTTGAACCTAACAAAACATGGAAGTTATAATTAAATTAAGGATAATATTTAATTACTATTATTGCAATGTGCATATTTTAATTGAAACTTTCTATATATTAACTTACATGATCCTTAAACTACTACTACAAGACTATGCAAGTGAGCTTGTGAAGCCTATGTCACTCATCACTTTCTATCATGGACATTCAAATGTCCATGGCTGAAGTTTTGTTCGTAAAGAAACCTAAGAAAACCAAAATTCCCTTATTTTTTCTCTGACATTGCTGCAGTTAGGCCTTGAAAAATCATTTTGGACCCTAAACAAATTTTCATGAATCTTCTAATATTTATTCCTGAAAGGGCATTGAATTATCTTTCCAACGGTATCTTTTTTCCTTCAGAGGAAGTTATGGTTTTCTGAACTAATGTTGTTTGGAACCCTTAGAATCAGCGATTTGCATTCTATTTGGACCATTTTGGCCTATCGGGAGATTTTTATGAATTTTAAAACATTTTTCCTAAAAAGTTCATGAAATTTCTTTCCTGAAAGGTATCATTTATGATTTAACAATTTTAAATGAGCCCAGAATGATTTTTTAAACTTTGTTGTACTCTTTTCCCCTGTACGTGCTATTAGTGTTGCATTTGACCTAACTTCAAAAATTATTTCCACCTGAAAGTGCTTTTTTGGATTTTTAAAATATTTTTACATTAAGCATTATCGAATCACCTTCCCATTGATACTTCAGTGGCTTTTAACACCTCCAAATTTTCTAGAGATAAATCTTAAACAAGGACAATAGGATGTTGTCTCCTATTTTTAGCGTTTTTCAAAACTAAGATCTTATTTTTAGACATTCAAATATCTTTGTGTTGGTCAGATTAACGCCATCGGGTGAAGAAGTATGTGTCAAACTCACCCTAGGCTTAGATCAAGACATAATGATTTTTTAGTTTTATCAATTTTTATTTTCATCAATTGCTACCTTGTAAATCACAATTGTCAATTTAGTTAAGAAATGTCAAAAATGTCATTTTTGTCAAGAAATAATCAATTTTTATAACTTAAAATTTTTCAATCTCATTTTTTTGAAGAATAGTCAAGAAATCAAATTTTCTCTCTCCTAAATTTTTTTCGAGATTTTTCAAAATTCAAACTTAGTTTTCATGCCTCAAGCAACCATTGAATCCAAACATGTTTAAAAAATTTTAACTTAGTTATTTTAAGATGATCGACAACAATTACGAGATATATTTAGACTGTCCCTTCATTTTTCTTTCTGCTATTTTATGTGATCTATTTTACACAATATTATCTCGTATATTTCATCTTACTAACATATTTCTCCTTGTGGTGATTAACTTGCATTCATTTTTTTAAATTTTTTCCAAAAATCACCAAGGTAATGTTTTGTGTTGGTATCTCTATAATGCTTCACATGAAATTTTTGATTTTCAAAACTAAATCTGAAAATCATTTTTATAAAATATCTCTAAGTTTTCCACCTTTGTGGGATGCATATAAGATTAAAACTTTTCTTTAAAACTTGTATTTATCATTTCAAACCAATTCATGCATAAAAAGTGAATTATATGAAAATAATGACAAGTCAAAACTGAGGAAATCAAAACCAAGATATAGCTATTAAGGTACCAATTTTAGGCATTGTAGGGAGGTTCATACCTCTTTTGCATAACTAACTCTTGAACCTAACCATTGAACTTTTAGACTATGCAGACCATGGAATCAATGTACCAAGTTTCATAACTCAAAATATTGGTTTCAATGGGCATCCGGTTATGCCTAGCCCAAATGATCGGTGGTGAGTCCAATCATTGGCTATTTCGTAGTGGCCATTTGAGACCAGCTGAATAAGCAATTCATTTGACAGTCCCCCTCCATGATCAAGAGTGGAGAGCCTATACTTTCTTACTTTCTAATCATGTCATAAAAAAAAAAGTCTCTATCATGAGGACAATTCCCCATCGACCTTAAATATTTTTAAGTTGCATGCATTTCCTCTTATGATAAGTTAAGGCACGATGTTGATAGCTTGGCAACTTCACTGGGGAATAATTTAGAGACTGACGCCTGCAACTAGTAGGTTTTCAGATCCCTCGGTTTTTGGTCATTATTTAAACTAAATCCCCTTTCATTTTTGTCTACTAATCTTTTATTTGTCATGATTTTGTCATGTGATTATTAGGGGCTACCTTGTTCCCAAATAAATACTTATTTGACAAATATGGTAATACAGGGGTAAACAAAAGGTTTGATTGTTTTTTTGACACACACTATGTACTTAATTTGCATTTAGATTCCCACAAACTCCATAGTAAGGTTAGGGTTCCAATTATTAGAAAGAAGTGAGCTATCTTCCTTTGTGAGTATTTCTCTACATAGGCACATCAATACTTTTTAGGGTGTAATTATGTATGTCTCTCATGATCTTCGTTTTGCAACTGCATAGGAAAATGCATCCACCGAATCAAGCCCGTTCCACCAAGCCTACAATAGGCCTAGGATTAAGGTGCCTTGGTTGTCCTTATCGGACAAAGAAATGATTCGAATATCGATTTGGATGTCATCTCAAACCCATATAGTAAGCCCTACGAGCCAAACTTGTTGACCATATCAAAATGTTGTTAGAATAACTTGGAAAATAAAGACACTCGAGGAAACACTTTTAACCTTTATTCTCTCATAACATAGTTAAATAGGTGATAGTGAACGTACATTGTCACCCATGTGTATCACATCAGTGTTAGGATATGATGTTATGCTATCTGATTGATGGCTAACGTTTGTCAATGAGTAAGAGATGACAAATAAATTTTGCCACTTACAAGGCAACCATGTTGCCCTAAAAATTTATATTCAACCTAAATAAGCTGTTATACTGTTCGATCAATGGCTTAACACATGTCAAATGCTAGATGATGGCATGCGTACACTGTTGTTTAGGCTGTCAACTTATCCCTCAAGGTATCGTATCACCTCGATAAGTGCAATTTTAGCTCAAACACATAGTTATGATGTCTGTGTACACTTAGTTTGTCATAATCATCGCATTTACCCTTAGGCATCGCATTGGTTTTCATCAGGGCAATTTTTATGCTTTGCATTCATTTTTGTTCTTTTGTCTATATTATCCTCGTATTGTCACTAACCTATTTCCCTTTTGATTCTTTTTTATTGTCGCATGCATCGTGTCATTATAATAATCATCATGGGATAACTGGTTAAAGGTTCAGTTTTAACAAGGGGTTTTTATCATGAAGCAATAGACTCAAATCTTATAAGGAAGTCAAGGCATGGTCCGAAGGTCAGTAATGAAAAGGTAAGGATATCCTTAGGTTTGCATATGTCTCTACGGTGCATGAAAAGGTCAAAATAACATATCGTCAAAATGATTAGCATGGTCTATAACACAAATAGTCTTGTTAGGGAAACAATGAGAGGGAGTCATTCATGAAGAGATACGAGGACATAGCCCTATTACTTCAAGTGAGGTTGGATTTTGGTTTCTTGTGAGTAATGTCATAGTTTTGGAATCCGGCATATTGGTGCTTCATTTTTAATCAGAAAGATTTGGTCTCCACTGTCGATATGTACACTGCACTGCTCAATATTGAAGGGGCTAAATTTGATAGGATCTACTATAAGGCATTAAAACCTCTGTTAGTCAAGAAGAGATTTGCATAAATCCTTAAAGCCCTAAAATCATGGGTCAGTGATCATATTAGGATAAAAAGTCTAGCAAGTGCATTTCCTAGATCAACTTGATAGAAGCAATGGTAAATCTTGCTGATCTAGAAAGATCCAAGACATCTACGCTTTGACGATATATGGGCTAGTTATATTCCTAAAGAACTTGGGATACGTGGAGTCAGTAATAGCAAAGTATTTCTCTAAACTATGTTGCAACATCAATCGTGCACCTGCTGTCATCGTTGAAACTACTTGAGCCTTTAATTTTTACAAGAAGATGGGAGAAGGTTAATTTGTCAAATGTTCTCTACTTCTCGAAATCTGGCTTCTTAGTCACTTTTGGGTAAAAAAGAAGAGGTTGCTACTTAACTTTTTGCAGACTTTAGCCATTTTACTAAAGCTCTTAAGAAAAGAATGTCTCAAAACACTTATGAAGAATAGTGGATCGAAAAGCTTTGGAATCTAAAAGAGGAAAATGCTATGTGGAAAGCCTCATGGATCCTTCTACAATTGATCATGTACAAATGTGGGGACTATAATTGTGTATTGTTCATGGAGGTATGGGGAAACACCATCTATGCATCTTTCTTGGTTCTTCGACAATTCTAATATCAGCATTCACCCCCTTCGTATAGATACTCAAGTGATAGGATTTTAAGTATCATGAAACTGTATACCAAAGGAAAGTTTAATTGAGTTTCTATGTTTAGAGACAAGTTCGATATATGGGTAGGCACTAGAAAGGAAATCACAAGACTGTAGGATACGAGGAATAGAGGACCATGCATATTAATGATGCCTTACCATTATCTAATGATAGGTCAACTTAGATCCTAGTAAGTAAGCTTTCTATTTGAGGTTGAACACCTTAGGCAAGAATTTGAATAGGATAAGTTAGCTTTTTTGCTACGAAAATCTCTCCGTTAAGAGAATAGAAAAATCAGTTTGAGATGGACATGTACCTTTGGGATGGCAAGATAAACCAAGTAGCCAAAAATAGAGATCGCTTCTAAAAAGATCTTGAGGGTCTGAAAGAAGGATTATGTGGCACTTTGGAGAGCATGTAAATATCATTAGTAAGTCATCAGTAGAATGGGAGGCAAAACTCACTGTCCTCAGCAAAGAACTAAATTAGTGGAAAGAAAAGGCTCAGACCAATAAAGAAAAACTCATTAAGGCTTATGCTCTCAAGCAAATTATCAAAGGAGAAATGGACATCTAAAAGTTCGAGTATGAGATTTGAGAGTAGGCTAGGTCCAAAATGAAGCTTTAACACTTAGGATTAAGACTCTAAAGCAATCTCTCCAAGATCTTCAAAACCATATGGATGAATTGGTGAGAGCCTATAAGCAGTGTGAATAAGAATGGTAGGCAGCAATTGACCAGGCATACCTAACTTATTAAGAGTGTCACTACTACCTAGACTAAAGTAGATGACATGGTTGAGATAGCCAATCGTTAAAGCAAGACATCATATACATTGGGGATCATGAACAATAATTGTTGACTTTTTTGGAACAAGTGATTAAACAATGTAATAATATTCGATATCTTCGGATGTAATCACACTTAAACAAAGCTTTATTTGTTGTTCTGTGAAAGATACTATTGGTGAAGCTAATTTACAAACCATTTGTCCCACTTTATTCACAGAACTGAGTTTATTCTTTTATTGTCATATTCACGCATGTGCATCAATAATTATTAATTGTCATGATTCCATGCTCATCATCTTCATCTTATCATATTATATCGTCAATTAATACATTTTAACAAATTCTAATATAGGAATGACCATAAAAGTGCAAGGGATTCTGAAACCAAGCAAAGAACATGGAACAAATTATCCCACATTGCTAAAATAGATATCATCATAAACAACTTAGGGAAAACAATCATCGAGCACGCATAGAGCGACTCAAATTAATGTATAAAGCATCTTAAAACAAAGTGATTCATTGATAAGATAAAATGCAAGCATAAATCATGAAGCTCATGGACCTATTAATAGCATCCGAAGAACTAGTATTGTGGATAGGAGAAAAGACCTAGCTAATCCAAAAAATCACCCTACTGGTATTTTGAAGCTATCCAAGAAGAAAATCGTCAAGCATAATAGCCTAACACAATTCAAGTCCGCTGGTGCCATTAGTGATGTACCAAAACTCTATGGTGACAAATCGATTTATTCTCAAATTACGAATGGGAGAGTGTCCTTAGCTGATCCCATAAACCTCAACCAAAACAATCAAGAGAAGACTGATTATCAAAAGTCTATAATGTCTACCAACGAGATGAACAGGTATCAGCTTTTGGAGAAGCACCTCTGAGCCGTTGAGAGGAGTGACTAGTTCAGAGCCACTGATGCAGAATCTTTGACTTTAGTGTCTAACCTTGTCATTTCCCTAAAATTCAAGGTATTAAAGTTTGATAAGTTCGATGAAACTACTAATCCCATCGTATATATCTGAATGTATTTCAGAAAAATAGATGGGTATAACAAGGACAAAAAGCTCTTTATTCACTATTTTAAACATAGTTTGATTGGGGCAATTGTCTAATGGTACATTGAACTCAATAATGTCAAGATTCAACTAAGGTCTGACATAGGTAAAACCTTTTTGAACCAATACCAACATGTGTTAGATTGGGCTCCCAATCATTTTTCTCTTATGAATTTAGGGAAAAAGCCAACAAAAAGTTTTAGGTAATATGCTCAAAGGTGGAAAGAAAAGTTAGCTTTGGTTTAACCCCTTCTACTGAGAAAGAGATGACCATGATGTTTATTAACACCTTTGCACCCCTTATTATGAGAAATTGGTAGGAAATGCCACTAAAAAGTTCATCGATATGGTTTTATTCAATCAAATGATTGATGCAACAATTAAAAATGGCAGGATGTCCATGAATAAGTCATCTGGGTCAAGCAAGAAGCCTCCTTCAAGAAGAAAGAATGAGAGGTAAATGCCATAAGTTAGCCAAACCCTTTCTATCAAGCTAGTATCAGGTGCACAATCCTTACTACCTGGGTGCACCCTACTCTAACATGGTCATTATGCCTCCTTAGCTAGTTTATGCCACCATCTATAATCCAGCTTTCACTATCACCTAATCTTCCATGAAACAAACAACCGTAGGCTAACCAAAATGTCAACAATCATGGCAATAATGCACCAAACTATCAAGGTGCAAACCAGTGAAAACAACAGTTTAACCCTATCCTCATGACATACAAAAATCTTAATCAAGCTCTATTCTAAGGGCACTTAATCCCTCCCATGTACATCCTCGAGAAAAAACTTCTATCCCTTAGTGGTATAACCCTAATGCCTATTGCGACTATCATGCCGAGGTAATGGGGCACAATACCAAAAACTACATTTCTTTCAAGTAAAGGGTGTGAAGCCTCACTGATTTAAAGGTTCCATAATTTAGGATGAACTAAGGGCTGATTGTTATTGTAAACCCTCTACCAAATCAAGTTAAGCTAATAGTGCACATGATTGGTGTCAAGGACACTTACGAGGTTAAGAAGAGTATAAAAAAAGTCAGGGCACCACTGAGTCTTATTTGGCGATATTGATTTAGGCAGGAATGCTTAATGCTATTGAGAGATCAAAAGAAAAACTTAATGATTTTTATGATTTCCACATAATTCATGGCCATACCCTCCAAACATAAATAGAGTTTCACATGATGGTTCAATGAATAATGGACGAAGGTAGAATGAAATTTTATGATAGGAAATAAGCATCTCCCACTGAGTCAGTAAACATGATTGGGAAAGAAAGAGCACAACCTTTATATGGGGTAGGTCATCCTTTTATAATCTATAATGGATAATCTAGCTTTGAAGCCAATTCTTTAGCACCTTTGCCAAAAATGATTATAGAAGCTTTAGTTTCTTTATCGTATAAGAGTGACAAAGCCATCCCTTGGAAGTATAAGGACCAAACCATAATGATCGGAGAGCTCGCTCAGTTGACCACTACTATATACCTATCAAGAATTAGTCATTTGACTCGTAGTAGAAGATGCTATGCTCCTCTAGTCCAAAAGGGTTAGAATAATGGCACTACATCGATAATCAATGCACCTTAAGCCAATATAAATGACTCTAAATCCCAAAAGATTAAAAAGATAGTGGATGAAAAAGAAGTACCTAAATTCCTAAAATCCATTAAACATTATGGGTATTGCATTGTTGATTATTTAAACAAACAACTAGCTAAGGTTTTGGTGCGATCCTTATTTTTCAATTCAAACATCCATCCAAATACCCTAACTCAAGGTGTTAAATGAGGCATATGTGCCATCAAACATTCTGGTAGAAAAGTTAGATCTTTTGGTGAACAAAATCACTATTGATAACTGCATCTCATTCACCGATGATGAGATCCCACCTAGAGTTAAAAGTAGCTGCACCACACACTATAAAGATAGTAATTTGCCAAAGGTTCTTATAGAGAATGGCTTTGACCTAAATATCATGCTTTTAGCCAACTTAAACAAGTTCCCACTGATGCATCCCACATTAAGCACACACATGTTAGTGTGAGTATTGGATAGGACTTGTCACAGAGTCACTAAAAACATCACCATTTTGCTTCATATAGGCCCATGAAGCTATGAGATCAATTTTCAAGTAATGAACATGTTTTATCTTACAATTTCCTGGTAATAAGGCCTTGGATACATTCAGCTGGAGCAGTACCATCATCTTTGCATCAAAAGCTAAAATTTGGGATAGATAACAAAATGGTTAGTATTGAGGTTGAAAAAGATATGGTCGCTCCACTTTTATTAATGGCACTTACACTGAACCAAATAAAAATGCACCTAAGCTATCCTTCCTATCATTCAAGTTTGTTAATGCTATTATCGTAAGAGATGGCCTATCGATAGTTGAGCCTTAGTTGTGATGGAATACTTATATGGGTCAAAAGTTGATTGTTGGCAAGGGCTGTCGAGCTAGAAAAGGGCTTGGTAAGAATCTGCAAGGGATAACTAGAGCTTTGAAATTCATTAGTTAATCAACAAAAAGGGCTTAGGATTTAAGTCTGATATGCAATGCAAGAAAAAACAAGCCAAGATGGCTAGAGATCAGATGGTTGGCCCGTCTGTTGGGTTAAAAGTTAATCCCAAAATCGATAGTGATCTCACCAATCTGTGAGACCTTTCGATTAGAAGGATGCATGGATCCCAATTAGTTAGGATAGGTGAACATTAAAGATGTTCTAGTTATTCTGAACCATATACTCTGCAACCTCTGTGTCCATGCCATTGATAATCAGTTGAAAGTGTCAAACCTAAGTGATGAAACCTATATGTATCAATTAAAATCTATTCTTGATAGTGGGGATGTGTTAGAAACCCTTACACTTTTTTAGTCTATTTTTATGTACTGTTAAAAAAATCTACTGGCTTTTGCCTAATGGCATTTAGGGATCCTATGTAACAGGCATCTTTTATCAAATATTATAAATAAAGTGACTTTTGTATAAAGCATTTGATCTTGTGTGCCCATTTTATTTTTCGCCTTTACTTAAATTATTTGTTTATACATACTCTTGTCTATATTGTTTATTCCTCACCTTTTTAAGTGCTTTGGTAAAGGAACATGGATGTTTTCGATGAGCTTCTACAGATCGATTTTGAACAATCAATCTGCCTGGTGAAGTCAATTCTGATGAAGATATTAAGGAGAAATCTATGCCTCTAGACCTATTACGATTAGTTGAGCATGAAGAAAAATAAAACTTGCCTTATGAGAAGCCAATTAAAGTCATAAATTTGAGGATTGGAAAGAAGTCAAGATTGAAACTTCCACAAACCCTCTACCAGAACAAAATTGATAAACCGACTCAGAGAGTATTGGGACATATTTGCCTAGTCATATCAAGACATGCTTGGACTAGATACCAACATTATGGTCCACAAGCTTCCCTTAAACCAGAGTGTAAACCAATACAGCAAAAGCTAAGAAGGATGAAATAGGACATGCTCTTTAAGATCAAAAAAGAAGTTAAGAAACAATTCGAGGAAGGATTCTTTGCTATAGCCAAATATCTAAAATGGGTTGCTAATATAGTCCTAGTCCATGAAAAAAATGGCAAAGTGCAAATGTATGTTGATTATTGGGATTTGAACTAAGCTAGTCTAAAAGACAACTTCCCCTTACCCCATATCGACATTGTGGTCAACAACGCCAAAAATTCCTTGTTT
Source organism: Adansonia rubrostipa (assembly GCA_038381775.1). NCBI lineage: Eukaryota > Viridiplantae > Streptophyta > Magnoliopsida > Malvales > Malvaceae > Adansonia > Adansonia rubrostipa. The sequence continues at coordinate 13,046 of JBBYHM010352749.1, read as the reverse complement.
TTCCTTAGATGGATTCTCAAGTTATAACCAAATCAAAATAGCACCTGAAGACACAGATAAAAATACTTTTGCAACCATATAGGGCACATTCTACTATAAGGTCATGCCTTTTATACTAAAAAATGCTGGGGAAACTTATTGAATAGCCATGGTGACATTATTCCATGATCAAATGCACAAAGAAATCAATGTCTACATGGATGATAGATCGCCAAGTCAACACGAGAAGACAAGCATGTCTTTGACCTTCATAAGCTCTTTGAATGGCTACAAAAATTCCAACTAAAATTGAATCCTACCAAATATACCTTTAGCGTGACATCAAGAAAGCTACTAGGTGACATTATTCCATGATCTAATGCACAAAGAAATCGAGGTCTACATGGATGACAGATTGCCAAGTCAACATGAGAACACAAGTATGTCTTTGACCTTTATAAGCTCTTTAATGGCTACAAAAATTCCAACTAAAGTTGAATCTTACCAAATACACCTTTAGCGTGACATCAAGAAAGCTACTAGGTTTTATCATTAGTGAAAAAGGGAAAAAATTCAACCAAGATAAAGTCAAAGCTATTCAAAATATTCCACCATCTTGGACCTAAAGGGAGGTTAAAGTTTCTTAGGAAGGCTGAATTACATCTCCAGATTCATATCCTAGCTTACTAATAAGTGCAACCAATATTCTAGCTTCTCTACAAATAGGATCTTGGGGAATGGAATGAAGAATGACAAGAAGTCTTTGACAAAGTCAAACATTATTTGTCAAACCCACGAGTGTTAGCACTACCAGTTCTCGATCAACCTCTAATCCTCTACTTATCAAGTTTTGACAAATCCATGGGTTGTATGCTTCAACAACACAATTAGTCAAGAAAAAAGAACAAATTGTCTACTACCTGAGCAAAAAGTTCACAGAGTATGAGAACAATTATTCTACAGTTGAGAAGTAATGTTATGCATTAGCTTTGATAGCCTGGAGACTCAGGCAGTATATGATGTACCACACCACATGGCTAATTGCAAAGATTATCCCATCAAGTATCTATGTGAGGCCCCTACACTATTAGAAAGATTGGCTAGATGGCAAGGTCTACTGTTCGAATATGACATCATCTATGTCAACCAAAAAATAATTAAGGGTAGTGCAATAGCTTGTTTCTTGGCAATTTAACAATGAATGACTACGAGCCATTAGGCTTCGTTTCCCAGATGAAAACTTAATGTGCATAACTAAAAGGGATAAAACCCTTATTTATAATCAATTCTAGAAGATGTACTTTGATGAAGCGTCAAACCCCCTAGGGCATGGAATTAGGGCAATACTAATTTCACCTTATGGGAGTTACTATCCTTTTACAAAAATATTAAGCTTTGATTGCACCAATAATCTAGAGGTATATGAAGCCTATGTCATGGGGCTTCAAGAGGCTATCGAGAAAAATGTTAAGACTTTACTTGTTTTGAGGATTCAGCCCTTGTTATATACCAACTAAAAGAGGAATGGTAAACCTGTGATCCTAAACTGATCCATTATGGGAAACTAATCTCAAAAATCAAAAGGGAATTTGATGATATCAGTTTTCAACATTTACCATGGGAAGAGAACCAAATAATTAACGCTTTAGCTACCTTGTCATCCATGTTCTAAGTTAGTCAAGAATCAGATGTTGCTTCTACTTGAATAAGCATCTATTCGAATCTAGCCAATTATTAAAGCATTGAAAAAGTGAAGGAATGGCCTAACATGGTATCATGACATCCTTTGCTACATCAGGGATCAACAGTGCCCCGAGCATGCCATAAAGAATAACAAAATAACCATAAGGAGAATGGCTATAGGATTCATTCTGGATAGGAAGACCTGATATAAGAAAAGTCAAGATCAAATTTGCTCAAGTGTGTTAATGTTCTTAAAGCCAAAAGGATCTTAGAGGAAGTTTATGAGGGGATATGTGGTAGACACGCTAATGGACACTAGATGACTAAGCAAGTCATGAGGTCAGGCTATTATTGGTTAACTCTCAAAAGGGACTGCATCAATTATGCCCAAAAATGGCATAAATGTTAGATTTATGCAGAGAAAATGAATATCCTACATTCATCATTTTATATCATGACAGCTCCATAACCTTTCTCTTTGTTGGGCATGGACATGATTGGAGCCATCACTTTTAAGGCCTCTAACAGACACCTTTCATCTTATTGGTGATCGACTAATTTGCTAAATGGGTTAAGATGGTCTTATATGCTAATGTCACTAGATTAGATGTATACAAATTCATGAAGTGAGATATCATTTGTTAGTATAGGCTTCTTGAACAAAACATCATGAATAACACTTAAAACTTGAAGAATGATATGGTATAAGCAATATGTTCTTAATTTAAAATCTAGCATAATAACTTATGCCATATTATCTGAAAATGAATGGGCTAGTCAAAGGAGCCAGCAAGAATATGGTCGAAACGTACAAAGATTGGCATGAAAAGTTACCCCTTGCACTCCATGTGCATCAAACTTCAATCCAAACTTTTATAGGTGCTACTCTATTTTCTCTTCTCTATAGGATAAAAGCTGTCTTACCTATCAAAGTTGAGATCCCTTATCTAAAAGTCTTAATGGTGGCCAAACTTAAAGAAATCAGATGGGTCAAGAACAAATACAATTTGCTAAATTTTATAGAAAAAAAGTGATTGAAAGCCTTTTGCCATGGTTAAATGTATCAAAGCGAATGATCAAGGCCCATGACAAAAAGGTCTACCCTTGCTGAGTTCACAAGAGGAACTACTACCCAAGAAAATCCTTCTAATCCATAAAGAATCTTGAGGCAAATAGACCCCCAATTGGGAGAACCCTATGTCGTGGAGTAAGCTTTCTCTAAAAGAGTTTGGTCAATCTAGTTAATTTAGATTCTATCAAGAAATATTATGCTTAATGGAAGAAAACTCGAAATGCCATCTTTTATAAAAAAAAAGTTAAAAAAAGAGTTCCTAATGAAAACTCGAAAACGTGTCCTGGTAACCAATATGACCTAAGTTGAAAACCAAAAAAAGTGGCTCAAGAAAAGCTAACCTTAACCAAACCTAAACCAAATTAGATCTTACCTAAATAGCCATAAAAAAAACCTTAATCGAACTTCACCTAATCCTAGCTATATCAAACTAAATCCCACTTAACTTTAGCCCAAATCAATGTAAACCTTGACAAATCAACCCAACTTGAGTCTGGTGGGTAAGAAAGCAAACACCTAAGTCAGGGCAATAGTAAAAATCATAAAGCAACCTTAAGGGTGTTCAGAATATTGGCATTGTAAGAACATTCATGTAATGATTGTTAGATGCCCAAAAGATTACTTTTTTGTCATTTTTTTCATAATACTCATTTTGTCAAATGTAAATCAAATTGTATCACCTTTTTTATCGTGAATGAAATACTATTTTGTTTTTTAACCCTTCTATTACATTTGCATTGCATTATGCTTGGCATTTGATTGATAATACTTGATAATCAAATAAGATTCACATAAGGATTTCTTGATATTACATCGAAAAGATGAGGAGAGCATAAAAAGCTCCTTTCACATCTTAATTGTCAAGATCATGAAACCTTCACACTTAATGCATGCCAGTTGCTACCATGCGTCAACCTTTCCTAGCCTTCTAAAGGCATCCATCATAAAAAACCATCAAGTCACACCAACAATCTGACCAAGGTCACTTAGTCCTTAATTTGTCAACAACATCAATTAGCCTTTTCAGAAAAGATCCTTACATATCCTGAGTCAAGAAGTCATAATCATATGTCAAATCATTTCTTGGTTTCCAAAGTTGTCAGTCATGGAAAACCATTAAAATCAACCCAAGGCAAACTCGGCTCAAATACTAACCAACCTAGTCAAGATACATAAGTAACTAAGCCAAAAGTCACCCACCTCTCTAATTGCCAAGAACCAACCAAACTTTTCTGAAAAAATTATCAAAACCCTACTCTAGAGATGAAAATCATAAACCTGTCAGAATAAACCTCGGATAGCCTAAGTCAAAAATGATCATCCAGGCATCAAATCCTCCAAAATTGGTCATGATCAAGGAGATCATCCAATTCAAAATTAGCACCCAGAACTATGAATAAAAATAATCAACCTTATCAAAAAAGATCATCAAGTATCCTAAGTCAAGCAAACCATGTTGAGTTTGAGAAATATGATCGTTTGAATTCTCACCCTATAAAAAAATTTCAACTACCCTAAGTTAAAATAATAACCATCCAGGCAGCAAAACACTTAAAAAGTCATGATCTCAAAAGTCTACCAAGACTGTAGTCAACACTTCAAACCATGGCATCAGGAAATTAGATGTCAAAAATCTCAGTCAAGAGGATAATTCATAATAGCAATTCTCGTGTTGGACTTTATGTCAAGGTCATGTAATCATAGCATTAAGAAAGTTAAACTTGCATAATTGTACATAATATCATCTCATCAGTATCATGTCAAGTAAAATTTGTTAAGTCTCGAAGAACTTCTGTATACGAACCTTTGACATCAAAAATTAGAAGGTCACTTAGGGAAGATCCCTATCTCTCTAAGATATTGCATTATTAGGAGAATCCAAACCTAGTGATGTTGGTAGGTTAGAATCAATTAATTTGTCCATGTCAAGAACTTATATCTAGAACCTTTGTCAAGAGTTCATGTTTAGAACCCTTGTTAAGAACCTTAGTCAAGCTCTATTAAAACCCTTTTCAAGAAATTCTTTCAAAGTTTAATATTGCTAGAATGCTATGATTTGACTTATTGGCACCTTTGTCAAAAACCCTAGTTAAGAAACTTAGTTAGGAATTTTAGTCAAGGCCCTTTATCAAGAAATCCTTTTAAAGTCCAATGCTGTTGGAACATTATGATCTGGCTTATTGTCATATTTGTCAAAAACCTTAGTTAAGAACTTTAGTTAGGAACCTTAGTCTAAAACCTCTATCAAGAAATATGTTTGAAGTCCAAAATTGTTGGAACATTATGATCTGGCTTATTGGCACCTTAGTCAATAAACTTAGTCAAGAATCTCAATCAAAACTTGTCAAGAAAATCCTTTCAAATCCTGGCCTTATTGGCCATGATTTGGCATGTTGGCATTTTATCATGTTTAAGTCGTACCTAAGGATAGGTTAAGCCTAGGATTATAGCCTAGGTCTTTATCTAAAACTTATCAAGAAATCATTTTTTAAAGTTCAATGTTACCAGCTATGACTTAACTCATTAGCATTATGTCATCTTTTAAGTCAAACCTAGGGATTGGTTGAACCTAGGTTCGTAGTCTAGGTTTTTTGTCCAAAACTTTGTCAAAAAATCCTATCAAAGTCCAATGTTGTTGGCTGTGACCTATCGCGTTGGTATTCTTTCATTTTAAGGTAAACCTAGGTATAAGTCTAGCCAAGGATCATAGTCTAGGTCTTTTATCCAAAACTTTGTCAAGAAATCTTTTCAAAGTCTAATGTTGCTGGCTGTGACCTAGTACATTGGTATTCTTTAATTTTAAGATAAAGCTAGGGATAGGTCAAGCCTAGGATCATAGTATAGGTCTTTTATCTAAAACCTTTGTTAAGAAATCCTTTCAAAGTCCAATGTTGTTGGCAGTGGTTCAGTGTATTGGCATTCTTTCATTTTTTAAATTGAACGTAGGGATAGCTTAAGCCTAGGTCATAGTCTAGGCTTTCCATCCAAAAATTAATAACTTTACCTTTTTGCAGTAATTGGAATAGCCACCAAGATAGTGTTTTATCTCGATGTTATGCTAATTTTATTCCTTTCATCCCAGGAACATGAGGCAGCTTCAAGCATACCTCAAACAAAATAGTGTTTACTGGTCTTTGCTTTATTCCTAATACTCAGTAATAACCAAAGAGGAGTAGCTGTAAACATCCTATTTTGTCCAAGCCAATTTTTTGCATCTTTAAGACTTAATTAAAAGGAGATAAAACAAAATAATGAAAAAAAATGGACACGATTGCTGAGTGTCGTGTTACTAGGCATTATTAGGCAACATGGGGCCAAGCAAAAATTTTTTTAGGAAGATGTGAAATGTCTAGGGGCTGTGTTAAATAAAAATGAAAAAAAGCCATCAAAGGTTACTAGCACAGGTCAATCATCCATTAATCTTGGCCAAGGTAAGGTGTTTGAAAGCCAAAGGTGCCTAAAATCCATATTTGCAAGAGCATGTGCTGATACAAAAGGGCCATGTATTGAAATATTTATTGTGGTATTGATACAAGAGGTTATTGCGTTGATCAGGTTATTTCGAAGCTTAAATCATGAATTTTGGTCAAGATGTATTGATACAGGGCATGATTTATCGATAGCTAGGTGAAATTTTAGCTTTGGTATCAATACAACAGGCTGTGGTATCAATACAACAGGCTTTAGTATTGATACTAGGTTGTTTTGAACCTAAAATACAACTTTGGGGGCAATAAGTATCGATATTGGCCAAAAGGTATCAATATCAGAAAAAAATTTAAGCTTAGTATCAATACAATTCTCTTTGTATTGATACCAAGAGCTAAAAATGCATTGGGTATCAAAACATGGCTTTTGGTATCGATACACGAAGGTTTTTAGTATCAATACAAAGTTACTTGTATAGATACGATAAAGCAAAATTTATCTATGTTGTGCCATCTTCACACCTTCATACCGTGACACTAAAATTTGGATTTAATCACAACTTTAGCTTAAAAAATCATCCAAAATTTGATGCAAACTCATATAAATCATATAGACTTCATTTTTGGACTTAAAACATTGGATTTTAACATTTTTGAATGATCCATTAGGCTTGTTACAAGGGTATTTCATGAGAAAATATAGAATTGATAAAGGGCAAGCTTAACCTTTCTAACAATACTAGCCCATGCATGCTTGTTACTATTGCCAAAGCTATGTCTTAGCCAATAAAATGTTGAAATGTTTCCCCTTGGTACCATGAGTCATCATTTTGTTTATCCCAAATAACTCAAATGCACCACCTTTCCTATGTTTTTGAGGGCTGACAATGAATCCTATATAAGATAAGTTATGAGCTCAGTTGAAAAAAACTTTTACATTTTTACATCAACCTCCATACTTTAAAAAAATTATTCTCATAGCTCTCTCTTAGCCCCTTCAAAAACCATCATAAAACCTTTTAAACCATCACCATTCCTCATGAAACCCTTTTTCTATTGTCACCACAACCATTAAGCTCATTCTTAGACACCTTTCTTGCTAAATCATAGCAAAGGAAGGTAAGAAAGAAAGCTACAGGTTCAAAGATCTTTTTACCCACTATTATCAATAATGCTTTTCAAGCTTTTGGGGTATATCCCTTATCTTTTCTTTTTTTTTAATTTATATTTATATTTTCATCATTTTAGTAAGCTTAAACATGCTAACATGAACTTATCTTAAGATTTTCATTTATTTTATGGCCTTAGATGTGGTAGACTTAGATTCTTTTAGTGCTTTGTTGACCTCTCTATCATGTTTTTCCTTTACTTTATGCTTGTTTCATCTTGATGCTATCATAAAATTCTAGCAAGCATTTCTTCTCTATTTAACCATGGTTACATCATTTCCATGGCATGTTTCTTGATGTTATGCATTTAACTATCATCTTCATGCATTCTAATCCTTATTTCTTCACATATTATCATTATTCTATGACTAAATGTCATCTTTATATGTTTACACATACTTACCATGGTTATTGTCATGAATATCATTTTTGGTTCATTACATGTTTGTCAAAATGCTTGTTTATTGATTGTCAAAAACCTGTTTTCCTAAAACCCCCAAGTTAAGGCCATGTTAACCTTAATAAATGAGGATTAATATAGACTTAAGGTTTTCTATTTATCAGTCATCCAATCTTGGGATAAATCAAGTTTTTCATGTTTGGATTCAAGGTTAAACAAGGCTAAAGGTTTTGTTTTTATAAAAGAAATGTTTCTTTTAGGGTTGTCTAAAGTTGTTTATGCCTTGATCTTTTCCCTAACGTCATTGTGTTGGTCAATGAGATGTCTTTATTATCCCAAACTATTATGAGATTGCTCATGAAGCCCATGTCACTTATCCTTTTCTATCATGGAATTCGGATGTCCATGGCTCGAGTTTTGTCTATAAAAATTCGAAGAAAACTAAAATTCCTTTGTTTTTGCATTGGCAACACTCTACTCATGACTTGAAAAAATAATTTTTGAACCTTAAAATATTTTTCATGAATTTTTTAATATTTCTCCACAAAAAGGCTTCAAATTTCCTTTCCAATGGCACCTCATTTGCCCTTGGATCATTTCAGATAAAAGAGTAATAATTTTCTGAACCAATGTTGTCTAGAACCCTTTGAATCAATTATTTGCATTTTCTTAGGCCATTTTGGCCTAAAAGATTTTTTTTTAATTTTAAAAGCATTTTTCCTAAAAATTTTGTGAAATTATTTTTTCAAAAGGGTATCATTTTAATTTAACAATTCCAAACGAGCCCAAAATGATTTTTCGAAGTCAGTTGCACTACTTTCCTTGCATGTGCTGCTAGTCTCGCATTAAACCCCACTTCAAAAATTATTTCCACTTGAAGTAATTTGCAAAATTTTTTAAATATTTTTATATTAAACCTTATTGAGTTACCTTTCCAACAGTACTTCACCCAACCCTTAAAGCCTTAGGATTAGTCTGAAATAAGACTATAAACAAGGACATCTATTTTAGCATTTACCAAAATTTGTCAATATTCTAACATTTTAGCTTTAAGACATTTGAATGCCTCAAAGTGAGTTTGATAAACCCATCGAGTCAAAAAGTATGTGTCAACCTCACCCTAGGCTTGGGTCGAGACACGAGTTTTTTTTAGTTTTGTCAGTTTTTATTTTCATTAACTCTTAACTTTTAAATCAAAATTGTCAATTTAGTCATAAAATTTTGATTTTGTCAATAAACGTAAAAAATGTCACATTTGCCAAGAAATAGTCAATTTTTGTCAATTTAAAATTTTCAATCTCATTTTCTTCAAAAATAGTCAAAAAAATCAAATTTTCTCTCTCCTTATTTTTTTTCTTTAAGCTTTTTCAAAATTCAAACCCAATTTTCATGCCTCAAGCAACCACTGAATCCAAATATGTCTAAAAAATTGTTAACTTGATTTTTTTCAAGATAATTGAGACAATTACGAGATAAATTTTGACCATTCTTCCATTTTTCTTTTTGTTATTTTGTGTGATTTATTTTATGCAGTATTATCTTGTATTTTCCGTCTTACTAAAACATTTCTCCTTGTGGTGACTAACTTGCATTCATTTTTTTAAAAATCATTTTCCAAAAATCACAAAGGCAATGCTTCATATCGATATCACTAACATTACTTAGTAGAGAATATTCAATTTTCAAAACTAAATTTAAAGATCGTTTTTATCAAAAATGTTTATGTTTCCCACCTTTACATGACACATATGGGATTAAAACTTTCTTTAGAGCTAAGATTTATCATTTCAAACTAATTCATGCCTAAAAAGGAGATTATATCGAAATAATGACAAGTCAAAACTGAGAAAACTAAAACCAAGTTAAGGCATAGCTAGTAAAGTACTGATTTCAAGCATCGCATAGAGGTTGTACCTCTTTGCACTAACTAACTCACAAGCCCAACCTCGAATTCTCAAACTACATAGACTACAGAATTGGTGTTTTGAGTTTTGTAACTTACAATATTGGTTTCAATAAGCATCTGATCATGCCTAGCCCAAATGATCAGTGGCAACTTTAATCGTTGGCCATTTCATTGTGGCCAATTAAGACAAATTGGATGAGCGATTTGTCCAATAGTCCCCCCACATGACTAAAAGCTGAAAGCTCATACTTTCTTGCTCCCTAATCATGTCACAAAAAAGGGAAGAGCCTCAATTGGGAGGACAATTCCTTGGAGATCAAATATTTTAAGTCGTGCATACTTTCTTTCGTAATGAGTCAAGGCATGGTGTTGACAGATAATATTTTTTCCATCAAAAAAGATTATTTCCAATGAATTATTTTTGACAAAAAATTTTGTTGATAATTTTTATTATCGACCAAGAATTTTGTTGCTAGGAAGTTTTCAGCAACAAAAAATTTGTCATGAATGCTTTCAATGACAATTTTTTGTCTCTAATGTTTTTCAGTGATAAAATTTTTCATCAATGAAAAGTATTTTTGACCAATTTAGAGTAATTAAAATTTGTTGAAAATAGTATTAGCGATGAAATTTTTCATTGTTGATAATGCTTTTTAAAAATTTTATTAATTTCATTAAATTTAATTGTTGTATTACTTTTACTTCATATATAATCATTTTTAAATTAAATAATTAATTTAAAAATATAAAAATCAATAAAAATAAATTTTAGTTATTAGAAAAGTAAAATTATACAATAAAGTATATGCGAAGCCATTATAAAATACTTATGGTTTTAAGGTGACATCCTAAACTGCAACTAAAAAAATCATTACAGTTGCAGATGAGGGAAAAATGGAGGAGTACTACTACCAGAATTGGTTACCTATCCACTTAGGAGCCGTTCAATCAGTTGCTGCTAGTCCTACATCATGAAATGAGTATGCAACAATTGCTCTTGTTTTGCCTATAACTCCTATTATTGCCCATGAGAAACCTTTTGCATTTAATAAGTATTAAAAGATATATATGTAATTAAGAAGTATACAAAAATACATGTAACTAAATTTTCGATTTCACATCTAAAAATCTTTAATTAACATTTTAATCATCATCATTGTCATAGTCATCATTATGGCTTAAACCATTGTCGTCTTCGTTTTAATCTTTAGTCTTAGTATCATTTTTTTAAAAGCATTTTTTTCTTTTTTTTCCTCGTGTGTAGAAATTTGTTTTTCATATTCTACTTCCACATAATTGTAATCATGACTTACTATCACATCATGACTAATTTCTTCAAAATCAACATTAATAAAAAGTCAAGGGTTCTTAAGATCATCTGAATAGGTGATAATAGAGGGAGCATGGAAATCTATTTCTTGATAAACTCTTTCATTCAAATCAATTATTTCTCCAGTAAAAGATTATACGTTAAATCTGCTCCTAGATTTTGTCTTGAAGACATCCCGCCATTCTCTTTTAGTGGGAAGATAAGAACTGCAATAATCCTATTGACATTAATGGGCTAACCCAAAAGGTTCATTCCTAGGAAGTATTAACTTACAATTAATTTCCACTAGACCATTATACCGGTCTACCCAAATTTCTTTATTTGTATCAAATCATCCGCATTTCAAAAGCACAATCTGATTTCCCCTGCTAGAATATTTCAACTGTACAATATCTAACATTATTCCATAAAGGTTATGTTCACAATCATTGTAGTAGCTCCTTTTTACATGAACACTACTATTCATGGTTTTTTTTTGTTTTTTTCCATAATCCTATGTATAAAACTTGAAGCCATTGACAAAATAACGAGAATAATGCTAAACCATATGTCCTGGACCCTGGACCATAGATAGTTCATTGAGACAAAATCAACTTCGTTAGGTCATTGCTGAAACTAACAAATCATGGAAGTTATAATTAAATTAAAGACAATATTTAATTACTACCAGTGTAGTGTGCACGGTTTAATTTAAACTTTCTATTTATTGACTTACATAATCCTTCAACGTTATTCTAAATCTTGACGCTTAAACTTTCTCTAATCCTCCATTAGTAATGTTTGGTGCATCCAGTTTCACCATCTTATCAAACATCTTAAAATTTTCATTTAGATATAGGTAAAGTTTAATATCATCACCAATGTTAAATATAACATATGTAATATATGTGTATATTAAATTATACTAGAGAATAAGTTATATGAAACAAAAGTGTTCTTACTCAAGATAGGGCAAAACTTCCCCAATTCAATGCATGCAATTCTACTACATACTCATTATGATCTACATAACAAGAAAAAGCCTTTTTCAGGCCAAAAGATTTTCTTAATTGTGAAAGGAATAGAAAGTCATCCCAGTGGGTCAACATCTCACCCATCATCATTTTTTAGCAGCCAAGTAAATATTGTTTCTACATTCAGGTTAAAATACAAGGTGCCGAACGTTAAATTTCCTCCATAATATTGCCTCAACCATAGGCCTTTTCACAGATGCAAGATTTTTCACTTTTTTTGAGATGATATAAAAACCAACATAATTAGTAATAACTGACAATTTTATTATTTCAGGAATCAGATGAAAAATATGTTATGCATTGATCTATATTTTTAATTGCATACCTTTCGAAAAAAAAGACATCTATTGATAATTAATAGGTCCACCTACAGTAAATGAATAATTAGATGCTCCATTGAATTGAACAATTCGAGAGGAAGGATTTTTTTTTAACTTGCAAATGGTTTCAACAATAGTTGCATGCCACATCATTTATTTTACATGAATTTTGGCTAAGTATAAATCTTTAAAAAAATTACTTAGCTCTATAATTGCATACCAAATGCAATTTGAAGCAATCATTGCATAAAAATATAACAAGAATGACTTTTCATGTCATAATATCTCCCATCAGTCATATTTGCATAGCACCCAATATTAGAGGCAAATTCATTTGGGAGTAGCAGCTACCTAATCCATGCATAAATTCTTTTTTATCTTACTTGCTTAATGTGTAATTGGCTTCAAGCTTGTACATCTTTTGTTCTTTTTAACTAATTCAAAATCGAGTCATCTATAGAGTAATGCCAAATCAATTCTAGCCTTTAAATCATCTTTTCTTTTCCTATTTACATCCACCAATGTATTAATTACATTATCAAATGCATTCTTCTCGACATGCATGACATCAAGATTAAAACGAATAAGATAGATATGCTAATATGGCAACTCCCAAAATACATTTTTGTCTAATTATGCCATTCCTTAAAGCCTTACAACTTATTTTTTACTACATTTATCTCTAATTGAAATGGTTGGAATGCTACCAATCCTTCCTAAATTTGCATCACTAGATAAATGTTTAA
>JBBYHM010352639.1:0-23411 GCA_038381775.1 Adansonia rubrostipa | reverse complement strand
TCATTAGCCTAACATATTTCAAGCATATTTATACATTAGCTTGCATCTTGTCATGAATCATTGTCATTTTCAGCTTCTATAATGTTTTCTTGTCAAAGTGCATAACACTTTTTTTATCTAAGCCATTGGTAAAGTTAGCATCCCCATTCATGTTTTGTGCCATCCCCTTGCATGTTCATTGTCTTTTCCTTATCTAAATGCATGTTTGATGGCTATCAAAAACTGATTTTCAAAACCTCCCCAAGCCAAGTATGTTAACCCAACTAATGAGGATCAGCATGGACTTAGCATTTTCCCTAGGGTTATCTTGGGGAAAATTAAGTTTTTCAGATCTGGAATCTTAGTTAAATGAGCCCAAATCTTTTGATTTTGCAACAAAAATGGCCTTGCACTTGTTCCCAAAATGTTTGTGCCTTGTTTTAGAGTCGAAACCTTAAGTGCTATGATCAACGGGTTGTTTCATTGTCCTAAATTACTCCAGGGCTATGCAAATAAGTTCATAATGCTCATGCCACTCTTTCTCTTCAGTCATGGATGTTTGAACGTCAATGACCCGAGTTTAGACTCAAAAACACAAACAAAAATAAAAAATCTCCCTTGCTTTGCTTTGTCCCCTGCTGGCAGCATCACTGTTACAAATTGAAAAATCACTTTAAAATCCATAACGATTTTTCATGAATTTTATAATATTTTTCACTGAAAGTGTGTCAAAATATCTTTAAAATGGGGTCCTGTTCATCCCCGAATCAGTCCGAATGAAAGAGGTATGATTTTTCAAACCTACACTATCCAGAATCCCTGAAGTGAAACAAAGTTCATTCTAATTAGGCCTTTTAGGCCCACTAAACGATTTTTCCAAATCCATCCAGCATTTTTCCTAAGAAGTTCATGAAATTTCTTTTCTAAAAATGTATTATTTGCAATTTTTTGATATCAAATGAGTCCAAAATGATTTTTCAAATTTTAACACACATTGTCCCTTGTATGCTCTACTAGCAGCGAAATTAATCCGAATTTGAAAATTTCTTCCCCTAGAAAGTGACTTTTTGGGATATTGGGAATATTTTTAGATTGACCTCATTGAGTTACCTTTCTAAAGGTATCTTGTCCACCCTCTAAAGCCTTCAAACCAATTTTAAATAAATTCAGGAAATGGGATAGTGTGATGTTGTCCCCTATTTTCAGTTATGGTCAAAATTGAGTTGTTTTCCTGAGCTTCATCTCGAGACCTTCGAATGTCACCATATCACCCCGATCAGCCTCGAGAACCTACTTTGACCTCTCATAGGCTCATATCAAGGCACAAACTTATTTTACATATTTACCATCCTCATTCACAATAATTGTTTTTGCCAAAAGTTGTCAAAATGCTCACTCATTTTATAAATCATAAAGTTTTGTCAATTTAATTTTTCTAACTCGACTTCTCTAAGAAGTGTCAGACATGTCATTTTTGGGGATACTACAACCCTAACCTTTTGAGGGGATACCCCAACCTCATTTTTCAAAATTCATAAGATTTAGAAAATCTTTCTTTGTCAAAATTATTTATCATCCACGGGGATACTCCAACCCTATCTTTTTGAGGGGATACTCTAACTCTATCTTTTAACTACAATTAAATTTTTCTCCTTCTCGGACTTCCATAATTGTGTCAAGAAAACCTTGCTCAATCAAGGAACCCAAATGCATCTTAAAAATTGTCATTTCGATTATTCATAGATGATCGATGCCAATTGTGAGATAAATTCCAATAGTCTATTCCTTTTTTTATCATTGCATTGAATGATCCATGTTATGTTACTTCATTTGTTGCCTTACTAATGTGATTTCTTTGTGATGATTATTTGCATTCCTATTTCCAAATCATTGCAAATAAAATTAAAGATAATGTTCTATGTGGGTATCTCTCCAATGCCCAAAATGGAACATTCCATTTTTAAAGTAAAATCCAGAGGTCATTTTATTAAAAATTTCCATATTACCCATCTTTCTAGGGTGCGTATGAGATTAAATATTTTCATCAAAGCCTAGATTTATATTTCTATAAATTCATGCATTAAAAAGGGGTTATATTGAAATAGTGACAAGTTAAGATTGAAAGAACCAAAATCGAGAAAAGACATAACTAGTACCGTACCGATTTTAGGCGTCGTGAAAAGGTTCATTCCTCATTGTGCGTTACCAACTCCCAAACCCAAACGGTGAATCTTTGCACTACGTAGACCATGGGATCGATGTTTTGAAGTTTGTAACTCAAAACATGGGTTTTAATAGGCATCTGATCATGCCTAGCCTGAAATGATTGGTTGTGACTCTATGTGTTGGCCATTTCATGATGGTGATCCGAGACTAATAAGATAAGCGATTGTCTTATGGTCCCCTTCACTGTATCACAAGTCGAGAATCCGTACATTCTCATTCCTATTATATCAAGAAAGAAAAGTCCCAATCAAGAAGACATTTCTAAGTCAAAAAAATATTTTAAGTCATACGCACCCATAGATTCGCAAGGATCCACCCAGGGTACATTGTGATAGCTTGGCTACTCCACTAGGGATTGTATAGAGAGTTAGGCTAATAAATAGCTGTGTCTTGCTAGGTTCTCGATTTTTTCGATCTTCGATCATTATTTAACTATGACCTTTTTCTCATTTTGTCAACTAATCTTTTGTTTTCCATGATTGTCAGGATTGTCTTATTTTTTAATAATCATCAGTTTAATAAAAATGGTAATACAAAAGTAAACAAAAAGGTTTGATCATTTCCCCGTCGCACACCACGCACTTGCATGTGCATTAGTGTCCCCCCAAACTCCATGGCGTGGTTATAACCCAATCATTAGGAGAAAGTGAGCTATCTACTTTTGTGAGTAACCCTCTACATATGTATAGCAATAACCTTTCAGATGTAAATTACCTATGTCTTTCGTGAGTAACCCTCCGTATTTACATAGGAAAATACATCGAACGTATCAAAACCTTTCCACTAAACCCGCGATGGGTCTCGGATCAGGGTCCCTCGACTATCCTAAATGGATAAAGGAGCAATTTGGATACCTATTTAGGTGTAGACTTAAACCTCATATAGTGAGCCCTATGATCTAAAACATGTCAAACCATACCGAAATACTGCTAGAATAACTGGACAATAGGGTCACTTAGGGAAACATTCCTAGCCTTTACTCTTAATTACCATAATTATGTAGCTGACAATGAGTATACAATTGTCACCCACATCTGCATTTTTATCATTTATCAAGGCATGTAGGCGTGCCACTCGAAGATGGCTAACCTTTGTATAAATAAGTGATGGTGAACAAAAACCATTATTCATAATGTCTTATACTGTAAGCCGTTATACTATCTGAGTCATGGCTTAACGCATATTTGCACTAGTGGTGATAACCGAATATTATACTTGTTAGTTATTTTTCCATCAAAATAAGATATTGCATCACATTATGAAGGGCAGATTACATCCTGGCATATTAAAATTCTACCCGTTTCTCATCTCACCACTTTGGTTGAGACATGTTATGAATTTTTTGTTCTGATGTTCTTAAGTTCTTTATTTCCTTAAATTTGTTTACTATATGTTCCACTAACTTATTTTCCCTTGGTTTGTGTTTTAGTGCATGCATCATTTCACCATAACCATCATGACTATCATCATTTTGGGACAATTGTTTTGGTTCAGTGTTCAGCAAGGGGCATCATTTATGGAGCAATAGCTTATCTCCACTATCGAGTCCTTTGAAAATGTTAGAACATGGTCAGAAGGTCACCAACGTCAAGACAAGGACATCCTAAAGCCTGACTATGTCTTAGAAATGCATGAAGAGGTTAGGATCAATTTTTCTCAGAATGATTGTCGAGAATTAAAGCACATTGGGGACAGTTAGGATAACAACAAGAAAGAAGCCTTTAGTAAAAAGTACAGGGATGTAGCTCTCTTATTTCAAGTTTAGTTGGATGATAGCTTGTTACAAGTAGCGATACAGTTCTAGAATCTAGCCTACTGATGTTTCACCTTCGACCAATAAGATTTAGTCCCTAACATTGATGTGTACATAGCTCTACTCAACATAGAAAGGGCCAAGTGAAACTGAATTTACTGCAAAGCACTAATGCCTCCTTCGTACAAGAAAAGGATGAGCCAAATTCTTAGAGGCACAGAAGCATGGGTTAATAGTCACGTCAAAGTAAAAAAGAGCAATAAATGCATTTCTTGGGCCAGCTTGAAAGAGGGCATGGTAAATTTTTAGATCAAAAGAAAGCTCATGATGTCTATGCTCTCATAATTTATGGGCTCGTTATATTCTCGAAGACTTTAGGCTATGTAGAGGTGGCAATCACAGATTTATTTTCTCGCCTATGTTGCAACATCACCTTGCTTCCACCATCATCATCGAAACCATTTGTACCCTTAACTTTTCTAAAAGAATGAGAACAAGAAGGTTTATCAGGTGTACCCTATTGCTCTAGATATGGCTCCTAGGTTATCTCTATGTTAGGAAAATAGGAGTTAGGCAAAATTTTTACTTCAAGATCAGTCCTCTTTCCATAGCATTAGAAGATGAATGCCATTAAGATAAGACAAAAAAGCATTGGGTTGAGGAATTATGAAACATCAAGGTGGAAAAAATTACATGAAAAGCCCCACGGGTGTTCCTTCAGTTAATTGTGTATAGATATGGAGACTATAGTTGCGTACCACTCTTGGGATTATTGGGAAATACCAGTTATGCTCCTCTATTGGCATTGCATCAGTTCCAATGCCAGCAATTCATCCTATTCTTTGAAGACTTAGGACATTGTAATTTTGAATATCGAGAGCCCAATTATAAAGCAAAAGTTCAGTTAGCTTTCCAAGCCTAAAGGAAGGTCCATTGTATGAAAAGATACTAGAGAGAAAGGCCCACCAAGCCTGGATATAAAGAATAGAGACTCTGCCGTATCAACGATCCATTGCCACCACCCAACTTTGGGATACTACAAATCCCAATAGAGGAATCGCCTTCGAGATCGAGCTACTTAAAAGGGAGTTCGAGCAAGAAAAGGTATCTTTTCCCATGAAAATCTCTCGACTTAAGAAGGAAAAGGGCCAGCTAGAGATGGATATCTATCTTAGGAGCAGTGACATGGATCGAGTCATTAAAGAAAGGGATCGCTTCAAATATAACCTTGAAAGCCTAACCAAGGAATATATAATGCTCCGAAAAGCTAACAAGTCTCGACGTATTGGCAAGACATCAGTCGAATGGGAAGCAAAAGTTGCCACTCTCAATGCAAACTAAATCAGCAAAAAGAAGAACTCAAAACCAGCAAAAAAAAGTTCATGAGGGCACGTGCTCTTGCTTCCATCTACCAACGAAGGAATCAAAGACTCGAAGCCTAAATACGAGATGCAAGAGCCACCAGGGTTGAAAATGAAGCCCTCATTCATAGAATCCAAGAGTTAAAATAGTCTCTCTAGGTTAATCAAGGTCATATCAATAAACTAACAAAGGCTTTCGAGCAACACAAATTAGAGTGTTAAACGATGATTGACTAAGCACGTCTGAACTACTAAGAACATCAACACTTCATTGAACAAGTTTCGATGGCTCAACAAGAGACGAATGACATGATTAAAGTAGCTCAGATCATAAGGTGAGACATCGTACCTGCTAGAGATCATGAGCAACAACGTTTTTGTTTTCTTGATCATGTGATTACACATTGTGATCATGTTAGATACTTTCAGATGTAATCATGTCGTAAAAGAAAAACCCTTTTGTTACTCTATGAGTGATGTTATGGATGAAGTTATTCCAAGAATCAATTGTCTCCAATGCATATGCACATTTAATTTCACCATTTGTCATTACACTTGCATCAATCATTCATGATATTAACTTGTCATTGCATCATAAATGCTCATCAATAAATACATTTTTAAATAAAACTCTAATATAGGAATTGGGCCATAAAAGTGCAAGGGATTTCGAGGTCAGTTAGGAACACGAAACTTTACATCATGCACCGCTACAACACATGATGTTATAAGCAAATCATAGAGAGTGATCATGAAGCTCGTATTGAATAACTTGAGATAATGGTTATGGAATCATAAGACCAAATGCTTTATTAGCAATACGAAATGAAAAATAAAATCACAAAACTTATGAAACTAATGACCGCCTTTATGAAAGAAAAAGAGCAAGCCAGCACTGCTAAAACAAGGAATGATCCTTCCAATGCTGAAAGTCCCCTGCTAATAATCCAGAACCCGTCTAAGAGGAAACTAGAAAAAAATAATAGCCTACTCCTACACTTGCCACTCAGGCTTCACCAGTTATCTACCCAAATCCCATTACGGTAGGTTAATTTATTCCTAGTACTCAAGGGGTGAATGCAAGAGTCTCATCGGTAGATCCGATAACCCTTGACCATAATGATCCAGAGAAAATAGAAGGTCAAAAGTCCACCATGACTGCGAAAGAAGTGAAAAAATTCTAGCTACTAGAAAAATGACTCCAAGCTATCGAAGGAAGTGACAAGCTTGGAGCTCTTGATGCACAATCGCTGTCTTTGGTGTCTAACTTTTTTAATCGCTCGAAGTTCAAAGTCCCAGAGTTTGAGAAGTTTAATGGAACCACCGACCCTCCCATCCATGTTCACGAAAAATGGCTGTGTATGAGAAAGATGAAAAGCTCCTCATCCATTACTTCCAGCATAACCTCACTAGGGCAACAGCTCAGTGGTATATCAAGCTAGACAATGTCAAAATCCAATCATGGGTCGACTTGGCTAAGGCCTTTCTAAATCAATCTAGTACGTGCCTGATTGGGTGCCATATCGACTTTCTCTAATGAATTTCAAGAAGAGTTCCACTAAAAGTTTTAGATAATATGCCCAAAGGTGGAGAGAAGAAGTAACCTTAGTTCAGCCTCCCCTTATAGAAAAAGAAATGACAGTCACTTTCATTCACACCTTACGTGCTCCTTATTACAAAAGGCTTATAGAGAATGCCACCAAAAAATTCGTAGACTTAGTGCTGTCTAAAGAAATTATCAATGCCACCATTAAGAGTGGTAGAATGTTTATTGAGGAAATAGTTGGATCAAGTAAGAAGCCTATTGCTGGTAAAAAAAATGGAAAGAAAAGCTAATGCCATAAGTTATGCTAGCTTATCTCAGCCAAAATAACGTCAAATACCTAACCCTCACTACCCAAGCACGCTGTATTCTTGCCATATCACCATACCCCTTCAGCCAATTAATGCCATAACCTATAACCTATCCTTTGCAATCCCATCCAACCCACCATAAAGCTACCCTCCATAACTTGACCAAAGTACCAATTGAGCAACCAATAATGCACCTGGAAATTAAGGTGCAAATCAACAAAGGCAACATTTTGTTCCCATCTTTATGACCTATAAAGAGCTCCACCAGACCTTACTCCAAAATCATTTAGTGGCCTAAATCTATGTCCTAGAAAAGAAGCCATCATACCCGTAATGGTACAACCTTAACACCTACTGTGAATACCATGCTGAGGCAGTAGGGCATGACATTGAGAACTACATATCTTTCAAACAAAATGTGTAAAATCTAATTAACTCAAAAGTCTTGCAGTTTGAGATGAACCAGGGATCAAATGTTGCTGCCAATCCTTTACCAAACTACACTGAGCTGGCTGCAAACATGATTGACATTAAAAACAAATACGAAGTCAAGGCAAGCATAGAGGATGTAAGGATGCCAATGTTCTTGATCTGGCAGGCATTGATTCAAGTCAGGTTGCTCAATGCAACAGAAAAATTAAAAAACAATCTCGACAATTTCTATAACTTCCACATAATTATAGGTTATACCCTACAAACATGCAGGGAGTTTTAGGTACATGGTACAAAGAATGATGAATGAAGGCTATATAGAATTTTATCATGAAATCACACCTACTGCTGAATCTATTAACATGATAGGAGATGAAACCATGCAGTCACCTTATGGGAGAAACCAACCTTTCATTCTTTATGGCAGGTCAAGTTTTGAGGCTAGTTTTTTGATACCTACACTAAAGTTAGTTGTGGAGGTACCTAAATTGTTCCTGTATAAGAGCAACAAAGCAATCCCATGGAAATATGAGAATCAGATAGTGATGATCAGAGAACTAACTCCCTCAACTACTACGATGGAACTGTCAGGAGTTAGTCAATTAACCTATAGTGGTAGGTATTATGCTCCACCTACTCAAGAAAAACAGAAGGTTGATGCATCTCTAAGCACTAGTACCATTCAGGCCTAAGCAAAGAATTTTGATCCTGAGAAAGTCAAGGAAAAAGTAAATGAAGAAAAAGCCACAGAGTTTTTCAAGTTCATCAAGCACAATGAATACTTCATTATAGACTAGTTAAGCGAATAACCCGTAAAGATTTCTGTGCTATCTTTACTTCTTAACTCAGAGGTTCATCGAAATGCATTACTAAAGCTAGACATCTTATTTAGTTTGGGCTAGTTTTTAGCAATTTGGGGCATGGATGTGAGAGGAGATGATGATAACGTCACCTGGCAAAAATGTATTTTGAAGAGGTCAAGAAGGTCTATGGATCATATCAAAGGTAAATGCAAAGATGTGGCATCAAAGAATGTAGTTCAAGGTGTCCAGGGACAAAGTATATGAGAAAATTCATAATTTTTCTTGAATGTATCGATACATGGTTTTCATATATTGATACAATGCTCTAACATGCCAAGAATTTGAAATATCCCTATTTGTATCAATACATACTAGCCATTTTTCATGGTTCGGGCATTTTTAACTTATCCACTATTGATCCAAAACTCTATTTTAACTCATTTCTTTGCATTAGAAAAGATCAAAACCCATATCAAATTACAAATTTGGACTTTTGAATTAATCAAAACATTTTTTTAAAGTCTTAATTAGATCAAAAGGTTCAATGTCACATGATCACCCTTTTCCTCCCTAGTTTGTTAACCAAGATCACCATCAGCCACCTTATTTACTGGAAAATCATTTCAGCATTTAAACTAGCCACCCTATGTCCATCACATTGGCAACAAGTTGGTCCCTACAGCCACTCTATAGCCATCAAGCTGACATCACTTTATCCCCCTTGAGAAATAACTAAAAACACCTCCAATTTGGCTCCAAAATGCTAGTTTAAATAGACCACTTATATCTTAGCTAAAAAAGGTTAGATTCTAGCTCATTTTCAGCTTCCAAAACACATTCCTACACCAAGAAAACCAAAATCCCGTAGCTCTTCACTCACCACCCAAAAACAGCTCTAAAACACTCATTCCCAACCATTACACATTCTAAAAATCACCATTATCCATACTAAAACCAAAACCTCATTGTTTCTCTCTTTTTCTTACTTATTAACAACAAGGAAAAGAGGGAAATTCAAGCAATCTTTGCTACTCTAACAATTTGGCCAAAAATTGAAGTTTTGTTGGTATAATTCTTACTTTATCACTTTCATTTTCTATTTTTCAGCATCTTTATCATTTTAGTGAGCTCTCCATGTTTCCATCACCCTGTTAGGATTCTCATGCATTATTATGGCCTTTGGTTGTGGTAGTTTAGGATTTGGATGCCTCAATGCCCTTTTGATGTGCAAAATGCCTTATTTCATCCTCCTTATTTTGATAGCTCTTGCTTATGCATTTTATGCAATATCCATGCATCTTGTTACGATTAATCCATGTATGAATCATTAGCTTAACATATTTCAAGCAGATTTATACATTAGCTTGCATCTTGTGATGAATCATTATCATTTTTAGCTTTCATAACATTTTCTTGTCAAAGTGCATAACACTTTTTTTATCTAAGCCATTGGTAAAGTTAGTATCCTATTCATGTTTTGTGCCATCCCTTGTATGTTCATTGTCTTCTCCTTGTCTAAATGCATGCTTGATGGCTATCAAAAACTGATTTTCAAAACCTCCCTAAGCCAAGCATGTTAACCTCAACTAATGAAGATTAGCATAGACCTAGCATTTTCCTTAAGGTTAGCTTGAGGAAAATTAAGTTTTCTAGATCTGGAATCTTGGTTAAATGAGCTCAAATCTTTTGATTTTGCAACAAAAATGGCCTTGTACTCGTTCCTAAATTCTTCATGCCTTGTTTTTGAGTCAAAACCTTGAGTGGTATGATCAATGGGCTATTTCATCATCCTGAGTAACTCTGGGCTATGCAAATAAGTTCGTGATGCTCATGCCACTCTTTCCTTTCAGTCATGGATGTTTGAATGTCAATGACTCACGTTTGGACTCGTGAACATAAAGAAAATAAGAAATATCCCCTTCTTTGCTTTATCCCCTGCTGGCAGTAAAATTGTTGCAAATTGAAAAATCACTTTAAAATCCTAAATGACTTTTCATGAATTCTTTGATATTTTGTCAAATTATCTTTAAAATGATGTCTTATTCACCTTTGGGTCATTCTCGATGAGAGAGTTGTGATTTTTCAAAATCTAAACTATCTAGAACCTCCAGAATCTGAACATGTATTCTAGTTGGGTTGTTCAGACTGACTAAATGATTTTCCAAAATCTTCAAACATTTTTCCTAAAAGATTCATGAAATTTCTTTTTTAGAAAGGTATCGCTTGCAATTTTTTGATACCAAATAAGTTCGAGGTATTTTTTTCAAATTTTGACACACCTTGTCCCTCATATGCTCTGCTAGCAGCACAATCAATCCAAACTTGAAAAATTATTTCCCTGGAAAGTGACTTTTGGGGTATTGGGGACACTTTTAGATAGATTCTCATTAAGTTACCTTTCTAACGGTGTCTTGTCCACCCTTTAAAGCTTTCAAACCAATTTAGAATAATTTCGGGAAGCAAGATAGTGAAATGCTGTCCCTTGTTTTCGATTATGGTCAAAATTAAATTATTTTCCTAAGCTTTATCTCGAGACATTCGAATCTCACCATAGCACCCCGATCAACCTCGAAAACGTGCTTTAACCTCTCGCATGCTCGTATCAAGGCACAAACATACTTTTGATCTTTACCATCCTCGTTCACAATCACATATTTCCTAAATCACAAAGTTTTGTCAACTTAAGTTTTCCAACTTGACTTCTCTAAAGAGTGTCAGACGTGTCACTTTTAGGGATACTCTAACCTCAGCCTTTTGAGGGGATACTCTAACCACGCTTTTCAAAATTGTCAAGATTGAAAAATCTTTCTTTGTCAAAATGATTTGTCGTCCACAGGGATACTCCAATCCTGACCTTCCAAAGGGATACTCTAACCCTACTTTTCAAAATTGTAAAGATTTAAAAATCCTTCTACGTCAAAATTATTTATCATTCACGGGGATACTCCAACCCCACCTTTCCAAAAGGATACTCCAACCCTATCTTTCAACTACAATTAATTTTTTTCCTCTTTTCGAGACTTCCACGAATGTATCAAACAAATCTTGTTCAATCAAAAAACCCAGATGCATCTCGAAAATTGTTAATTTGGTTATTACGAAATAATCGATGCCAGTTGAGAGATAAATTCCAATAGTCCATTCCTTTTCCTTATTATTTCATTGAATGATCTATGTTATGTTACTTTATTTGTTGCCTTACTAACATTTTTTGTGATGATTATTTTCATTCATGTTTTCCAATCATTTCAAATAAAACTAAAGTAATATTCCGCGTGGCTATCTCTCCAGTGCCCAAAGTGGAATATTCTATTTTTCAAAGTAAAATCCATAGGTCATCTTTATTGAAAATCTCTATATTTCCCATATTTTTAGGGCATACATGAGATTAAATCTTTTCATCAAAACTTGGATTTGTATTTCTACAAAGTTTATTTATTAAAAGGGATTATATCAAAATAATGACGAGTTAAGATCAAAATAATCAAAACTGAGATAAGACATAGCTGGTAAGGTATCGATTTTGGGTATCGAGAAAAGGTTTGTACCTCACCATGTGTAACCAACTCATGAACCAAAATGATGAATCTTTGTACTACGTAGGCCATAGGATCAATGTTTGGAGTTTTGTACCTCAAAACATCAGTCTCAATAGGCATCCGATCATGCCTAGGCCAAAATGATCGATGGCGACTCCAAGCATTGCCCATTTCATGATGGTCATCCGAGAATAATAAAATGAGTGATTTCTCTTATGGTCCTCCTCACTGTGTCCTAAGTCAAGAATATGCACTTTTTTATTCTCATCACGTCACAAAACAAAAGTCTCAATCAAGAAGACATTCCCAAGTTAGAAAAATATTTTAAGTCGTATACACCTATAGATTCGCAAGGATCTACCCTAAGGCACATTGCAACAGCTTGGCAACTCCGCTAGGGATTGTATAGAGAGTTAGACCAATAACTAGCCATGTCTTGCTAGGTTCCCGATTCTTTTGATCTACGATCATTATTTAACTATGACCCTTTTTTCATTTTGTCAACTAATCTTTTGTATGGCATGATTGTTAGGATTGTCTTATTTTTGAATAATCATCAGTTTAATAAATATGGTAATATGGAAGTAAACAAAAAGGTTTGATCATTTCCTCGTTACACACCATGCACTCGCATGTGCATTAGTGTCCCGCCAAACTCTATGGCGTGGTTATAACCTAATCATTAGGAGGAAGTAAGCTATCCACCTTTATGAGTAACCCTCCGCATAGGCATGGCAATAACTTCCCGGATGTAAATTATTTATGTCTCTCATGAGTAACCCTCTGTATTTGCATAGAGAAATCATCCAATGCATCGAACCTGTTCCGCCAAACCCACATGGGTCTAGGATTAAGGTCCCTCGACTATCCTTATCGGACAAAGTAGCAATTTCGATACCTATTTAGGTGTTAACTTAAACCTTATATAATGAACCTTATGAGCTAAGCCATGTCAAACCATATTAGAATGCTGCTAGAATACTTAGAGAATAGGGTCACTCAGGAAAACATTCCTAACTTTTACTCTTAATCATGTAGGTGACAATGAGTATACAATTGTCACCCGTATCTGTATTTTTATCATTTATCAAGGCATGTTGTCGTGCCGCCCGAATGACGCCTAACCTTTGTATAAATAAGTGATGGTAAACAAAATCCATCATTCACAATGTCTTATACTGTAAGCCATTATGCTGTCTAAGTCATGGCTTAACGTGCATCAACACTAGTGGCAATAAACGAACATTACTACTAGCCTGTTATTTTTCCATCAAAATAAGATATTACATCACCTCATGAAGGGCAGATTGCATCTCGGCATGTTAAAATGCCACTTGTTTCTCATCTCACTACCTTGGTTGAGACATGTTATGAATTTTTTTGTTTTGATGTAAAATAAATTCTTTATTTTTTTATATTTATCTCCTATATGTTCCACTAACTTATTTTCCCTTTGTTTGTGTTTTGGTGCATGCATCATTTCATCATAACCATCATGACTATCATCATTTTGGGACAATTATTTTGGTTCAGCGTTCAGCAAGGGGCATCATTTATGGACCAACAGCTTATCTCCACCATTGAGTCCTTTAAAAATGTTAGAACGTGGTCTAAAGGTCGCCAACGTCAAGACGGGGACATCCTAAAGCCTAACTATATCTAAAAAATACGTGAAGAGGTCAAGATCAGTTTTCATCAGAATAATTGTCTGAAACTAAAGCACATTTAGGATAATTAGGACAGTAACATGAAAAATGCCTTCACTAAAAAGTATAGGCATATAGCTCTCTTACTTCGAGTTCAGTTAGATGATGGCTTGTTGTGAGCAGCGGTATAGTTCTGGAATTTGCCCTACTGATGTTTCACCTTCAACCAATAATATTTAGTCCCTAACATTGATGAGTGCAGAGCCCTCTCAATGTAGAAAGGGACAAGCTAGTGCAAGGCGCTAATGTCTCTTCCATTCAAGAAAAGGTTGAGGCAAATTCTTGGAGTCATAAAGTAGGGGTTGACTGTCATGCCAAAGTAAAAGGTAGCAGCGAATGAATCTTTTAGGCCAGCTTAAAAGAGGCAACGATAAATCCTTCTGATCAAAAGAAAGCTTAAGATGTCTATGCTTTGGCAATCTACGAGCTCATTATATTCCCTAAGAGTTTGGGTTATGTAGAGGCAGCAGTCACAAATTTCTTTTCTCGCCTATCTTGTAACATTAACCTTGCTTCCGCCATCATCGTCGAAATCATCTGCACCCTCCACTTTTGTAAATGAACGAGAACAGGAAGTTTAGCGAGTGCACCCTATTGCTCCAGATATGGCTCCTACGTCATCTTTGTGTTAGCAAATAGAGAGTTAGGCAAAATTTTTTCTTCAAGCTTGATCCTCTTTCCAAGGCATTAGAGGAGGAATGTCATTAAGATGAGACAAAAAGCATTAGGTCAAGGAATTACGAAATGTCAAGGAGGAAAAAATCACATGGAGAGCTTTATGGGTGTTCCTTCAGTCAATTATGTGCAAACGTTGAGACTACACTTGTGTAGTGCTCTTGGGATTATGGGGAAATACCAGTTATGCTTCTTTATTGGTATTGTGCCCGTTCCAATGCTAGCAATTCATCCTGTTCTTTGAAGACTTGGAACACTAGGATTTTGAATATAGAGAGCCCAATTATAAAGCAAAAGTTTAGTTAGCTTTCCAAGCCTAGAAGATCCATTGTATGGAAAGATACTAAAGAGGAAGCCCTACCATGCCTAGATATGAAGAATAAAGATTTCATCATACCAATGATCCATTGCCACCACCCAACTCCAGGATACTACGAATCTTAATGGAGGAGCTACCTTCTGAGATCGAGCTACTTAAGAGGGAGTTCGAGAGAGAAAAGGAATCCTTTGCCACAAAAATCTCTCCACTTAAGGAGGAAAATGGCCAGCTAAAGATGGATATCTATCTTAGGAATGCTGGAATGGATTGAGTTATTAAAAAAGGGATCATTTCAAAGATGGCCTCGAGAGCCTAACTGAGGATTATGTGACACTCCAAAAGTCTAACAAGTTTCGAAGTATAGGTAAGACATCAATCAAATAGGAAGTGAAAGTTGCCATTCTCAATCACGAGCTAAATCAGCAAAAAGAGGAAGTCAAAACCAGTAAAGAAAAATTCACGAGGGCATATGCTCTTGCTTCCACCTATCAATGAAGGAATGAAAGACTCGAGGCCCAAACACGAGATGCGACAGCTACCAGGGTTAAAAATGAAGCCCTCACTCACAGAATCTAGGAGCTAGAATTGTTTCTTTAGGATCATCAATGTCATATCAATCAACTAATAAGGGCTTTCAAGCAATGCGAACTAGATTAGCAAGCAACATCAACCGAGCACATTTGAACTACTAAGAACAACATCAGCACCTCACTAACAAGTTTAGATGGCTCAATGAGAGGTGGATGACATGATTAAAGCTACTCGGTCCATAAAGTGAGACATCGTACCTGTTGGAGACCGTGAGTAATGACTTTTGGGTTTTCTTAATCGTGTGATTATACAATGTAATCACATTAGATACTTTCAGATGTAATTATGTCGTAAAGGAAAAACCCTTTTGTGACTCTATGAATGATGTTATTCACAAAGCTGTTCTAAGAATCAATTGTCTCTAATGCATATGCATATTTAATTTCACCATTTTTCGTTACACTTGCATCAATCATTCATTATCTTAACTTGTCATTGCATCATAAATGCTAATCAATAAATACATTTTTAAATAAAAGTCTAATACGGGAATTAAGCCATAAAAGTGCAAGGGATTTCGAGATCAATCAGGAACATTGAACCTTACATCATGCACTGTTACAATACACAATGTCATAAGCAAATCATGAAGAGTAATCATGAAGCTCATATTGAGTGACTTAAGCTAATGGTTAAGGAATCACAATACCAGATGCTTCATCAGCAATATAAAATGGAAAATCAAATCGCAAAACTTATGGAACTAATAACTGCCTCTACAAGATAGAATTGCTAAAACAAGATCCTTTTAATGCTGAAAGTCCCCCTGCCAATAATCCAGAACTTGCCCAAGGGGAAACTAGACAAAAATAATGGCCCGCTCCTACACCTGCTGCTCAAACTTTGCCAGTTATCTACCTTAATCCTATTGCGATAGGTCAGCTCATTCTTGGCACCCAAGGGTTGAATGCAGAAGTCTCATTGTTAGATCTGATAACCTTTGACCATGAGGAACTAGAGAAAACAAAAGGTCAAAAGTCTACCATGACTGCGGAAAAGGTGAAAAAATTTCAGCTACTGAAAAAACACCTCCAAGCTATCGAGGGGAGTTAGAAGTTTAGAGCTTTTCACATGCAATCGCTGTCTTTGGTATCCAACCTTGTTATTCCCCTGAAGTTCAAAGTCCCAAAGTTTGAAAAGTTTAGTGGAACCACTGACCCTTCTGTCCATTTTCGAATGTACATACGAAAGATGGTCGGGTATAAGAAAGATGAAAAGCTCCTCATCAATTGCTTCCAGCATAGCCTCATTGGGTAGCAGCTCAGTGGTATATCAAGCTAGATAGTGTGAAAATCCAATCATTGGCCAACTTGGCTAAGGCCTTTCTAAATCAATACCAGCAC
The DNA here is from genome assembly GCA_038381775.1 of Adansonia rubrostipa. Classification (NCBI taxonomy): domain Eukaryota; kingdom Viridiplantae; phylum Streptophyta; class Magnoliopsida; order Malvales; family Malvaceae; genus Adansonia; species Adansonia rubrostipa. Next base: position 6,830 of record JBBYHM010352639.1, on the reverse strand, counting down.
GTGTCAGATTAGGCACCGATCAACTTTCCCTAATAAATTTTAAAAAGAGATCCACTAAAAGTTTCAGGCAATACACCTAAAGGTAGATAGAATAAATAGCCCTAGTCTAACGTTCCCTTATAAAAAAAAGATGGCAGTCACTTTCATTCACACCTTACACACTCTTTATTATGAGAAGCTCATAGAAAATGCCATCAAGAAATTCACAGACATAGTCCTCTCTAGAGAAATGATTGATGCAGCCATTACAAGTGGCACAATAGGGAAATGTCTGGATCATGCAAGAAGCCTATAGGCAGTAAAAAGAAGGAAAGAGAGGCCAATGCCATAAGTTAGGCTTGCTTATCTCAGCCAAAATGGCATCAAATACCCGACCCTCACTACTTAAGCATGCTGTATTCTTGCCTTATCACCATACCCCCTTCGCCAATTAATGCCATAACCTACAACCCATCTTTTGCAATCCCATCTAACCCACCACAAAGCTACCTTCTATAACTTCACTAAGGTACCAATCGAGCAACCAATAATGCACCGACAATTAAGGTGCAAATCAACAAAGAAAATATTTTGATCTTATCCCTATGACATATAAAAAGCTCTATCAGACCTTGCTCTAAAATCATTTAGTCGCCCCAATCTATGTCCTAGAAAAGAAGCCACCATACCCGCAATGGTACAACCCTAATGCCTACTGTAAATACCATGCTAGGGCAGCGGGACATGACATTGAGAATTATATATCTTTCAAACGAAATATGCAAAACTAATTAACTCAAAAGTCTTGCAGTTCAGGATGAACTAGGGACCAAATGTTGCTGCTAATCCTTTACCAACCCACACTAAGCCAGCTATAAACATGATTGACATTAAGAACAAATATGAAGTAAAGGCAAACATAGAGTATGTAAGGATGCCAATGTTCTTGGTCTGGCAAGCACTAATTTAGGTCGGGTTGCTCAATGCAATAGAAAAATTAAAAGACAGTCCCGACAACTTTTGTGACTTCCACACAGTTGTAGGTCATACCTTATAAACATGTAGGGAGTTTAGATCCTTGGTTGAAAGAATGATAAATGAAGGCCAGATATAATTCTATCATGAAATCACACCTGCTGCTGAATCTATCAATATAATAGGAGATGAAACCATGCAGCCACCTTATGGGAAAAGCTAACCCCTTATTCTTTATGGTAAGTCAAGTCCTAAGGTCAAATCTTTGACACTCACACCAAAGTTAGTTACGGAAGTACCTAAACCATTCCCGTATAAGAGCAACAAAGCTGTCCTATAGAAATATGAGAATTAAGTGGTGATGATCGAAGAACTAACTACCTTAACTGCTATAATGGAACTATCAGGAGTTCCTCAGCTAACCTGTAGCAATAGGTGTTACACTCCCCCAGCTCAAGAAAGATAGGAGGTTGATGTATCTCTAAGCATCCGTACCACTTAGGCCGAAGCAAAGAATTTTAAACCTAAAAAAGTCAAGAAAGCAGTGAGTGAAGGAGAAGCCATGGAGTTTCTCAAGTTCATTAAGCACAGAGAATACTGTATTATAGACTAGTTAAGCAAACAACCCGCAAAGGTCTCTGTGCTATCTTTGCTTATTAATTCAGAGGTTCATCAAAATGCATTACTGAAGGTGTTAAATGAAGCATATGTGCCACTGAACAGTTCTGTGGACGAATTGGATCGGCTAGAGAATAACATCATGGCCGATAATTATATCTCCTTCACCGATAATGAGGTCCCACCTGAAGGCAAGGGTAGTTATAAAGCTCTACACATCACTACCCATTGCAAAAGCCGTATTTTGCCCAAAGCACTCATAGACAATGGGTTAGCCTTTAATGTTATGCCCATGGCTAAATTAAGCAAACTCTGTGTCGATCACTCTAATATTAAGAGTAGCCATACCATAATCTGAGCTTTTGATGGAACATGTCATTGAGTAATTGGAAATATCATAATACAGCTTCAAATAGGCCTATGTACATATGAAGTTGACTTCCAAGTTATGAATATTAATCTTTCTTACAACTGCCTATTAGGAAGGCCATGGATACACTCCGCTAGAGTTGTCCCATTTTCTCTCTATCAGAAGCTCAAATTTATGATAGATGACAAAGTAGTCACCATCGAGGCTGAAGAAAAATTGATTGCCACTACTTTCACTGAGGATATTTACATAGAGCCTAATGAAGATGCACCAGAGTCATCCTTTCAATCCTTTGAGTTTGTTTATGCAACATTTATAGGAGAAGGATTGCCAATAGTTGAACCTTATCTGTCAAAAAGTACACATTTAGGTTTAAAAATGATTGTTGGCAAAGGTTCCTGTGTAGGAAAAGAGCTTAGCAAGAATCTGCAAGGGATGGCCTGAGCCGTACAGGTCACCACTCAAGCTAACAAAAAAGGCTTAGGATTTAAGGCCAATGTGCACTTAAGAAAGCAGTAAGAAAAAAGGATCTGCAATAAGGAGATGGCACGATCATTGGATCAAAATGGGGAATCAAAGCCGATAATGTTTTTATCTCTCCATAAGATATTTCATTCGAGAGGATGAAATGATCCAAGCCAACCAAAAGACCAAAAGCCTAAAGATGTCTTAGTCATCTTAAACAGAGCACTTAACAACCTCTATCTCTAAGATATCAAGCCATAAAATTTGTGTTCTTCCACTAAGACCAGATTATGATGATAAAGACATGACGAAAGCCCCTGCACTTTTCCTATCCCTCTCATGTAACATCAAGAAATGAAAATGGACCTGCCTTCACGTAAAGGCAAATTGGTGTTCTACGTAAGGGGCATTTTTATCAAACATTATCAATAAAATGACTTTTGCATATATCATTCCATATTATGTATCACTTTTCAACCTTTTTGTCTCTATTACTCTTTTACCTTCATTTTTATCCAAATCCCTTAGTTGTGTGTGTGCCTCTTGCAATGTTTATTTCTTTACCCTTTTAGGTGTCCTAATAAATGTGATATGGATGTGTCTAATGGGTTGCTAAAGATCAATTTCGAACAGTCAATTTGCACTAGTAAAGTTGATCTTGAAGAAGATTTCAAAGAGAGCTCTATACCACCAGACCTCTTATGATTAGTTGAGCAAGAGGAAAAGTAGATCATGCCCCATAAAGACCTAACGGAAGTAATAAATCTACCTAGTCAGGAGGATCTTAAGGAGGTTAAAATCGAAACCTCAATAAAGTCAACAACTAAGACCAAGTTGATAGAATTACTCCAAGAATATTAGGATGTATTCACTTAGTCATATCAAGACATGCCAGGACTAGACACTGATATAGTGGTCCACAAGCTTCCCATCAAGCTTGAATGCAAATTGATCCAGCAAAACTTAAAAAGGATGAAATCGAAAATGCTTTTCAAAATTAAAGAGGAAGTCAAGAAGTAGTTTGATGCAAGGTTTATTAGAGTAGCCAAATATCTAGAATGGGTTGCCAATATGGTCCTAGTCTCAAAGAAAGAAAGGCAAAATATGAATATGTATTGATTATCAGGATCTAAATCGAGCTAGTCCCAAAGATAACTTCTCGCTACCCCATATCGAGACTTCAGTAGACAACACAGCCAAGAATTCTCTGTTCTCCTTCATGGATGGATTCTCAGGCTACAACCAGATCAAGATAGTGCCCGAAGACATAGAGAAAACAACTTGTGTAACCTTGTGAGGGATATTTTCCTATAATGCTATGCCCTCCAGACTAAAAAAATGGTAGGGCAACCTACCTATCAACGGGCCATGGTAGCCCTATTTAATGACATGATGCACAAAGATGGTGTCTAATTATGAAATGATAGGAGATTATTATGTGAATCTAGTTTGTTCAAATCGACCGACGAATATTAATTTTAAAAACGATAGAAAGAGATGTTTATCTTATGAAACCAAGGGATTAATATCATTTATCCCAACAAGGAGATAGAATTTATGGTGCCCAATCATTAAAAGAAAGGAGATTATTATGTGAATCCGTGTTTATCTAATTGAAAAACAAACTTCAATTCTACAAACGATAGAAATAGCTATTTTTCTTATGAAACCAAATTATCAATTCATTTATCCCAATGAGGAGAATGAATTTTGATGCCCAATCATTAAAAGACGAGAGATTATCACGCAAATCTGAGTTTATCCAATTGAAAAACGAACTTTAATTCTAAAAAATGGTAAAAAGAGATGTTTTTCTTATGAAACCAAAGCCTCAATATCATTTATCCTAATAAGGAGAATGTGTTTATGATGCCTAATTACAAAAAGACAAGAGATTATTTTGTGAATCCGTGTTTATCCAAATCGACAAACAAGCATTAATTCTAAAAATGATAGATAGAGAAGTTTTTCTTATGAAACCAAAGCATCAATTCATTTATCCCAATGAGGAGAATGAATTTATGGTGCCCAATCATTAAAAGAAAGGAGATTATTTTGTGAATATGTGTTTATCTAATTGAAAAATGAACTTTAATTCTATAAATGGTAGAAATAGATGTTTTTCTTATGAAACCAAAGCATCAATACTATTTATCCCAATGAGGAGAATGTGTTATGTTCCTAATCATGAAATGAAAGGAGATTATGATGCGCATCCATGCTTATCCCAATTGGAAAACGAACTTGAATTCTAAAAATGGCCGAAAGAGAGGCATTTCTTATTTAACCAAAGCATCGGTGCCCAATCATTAAAAAAAAGAGATTAGTATGTGAATCTGTCTTTATCCAATTGAAAAAGGAACTTTAATTCTACAAATGGTAGAAGTAGATGTTTTTTTTATGAAACAAAAGAATCAATTTATTTATCCTAGTTTGAAGAATGAATGTATGGTGCCCAGTCATTAAAAGAAAGGAGATTATTATGTGAATCCATACTTATCCAATTGAAAAATGAACATTAATTCTAAAAATGGGAGAAAGAGATGTTTTTCTTATGAAACCAAAGCATGAATATCATTTATCCTGATGAGGAGAATGTGATTGTGATGCCTAATCACAAAAAGAAAGGAGATTATTTTATGAAACCATGTTTGTCAAAGTCGACCAATGAACATTAATTCTAAAAATGGTGCAAAGAGAAGTTTTTCTTATCAAACCACAGCATCAATTCATTTATGCCAATGAGGAGAATGAATTTGTGGTGCCCAATCATTAAAAAAAAGTAGATTATTATGTGAATTCATGTTTATCCATTCAAAAATGAACTTTAATTCTACAAATGGCAGAAATAGCTATTTTTCTTATGAAATCAAAGCATCAATTCATTTATCCCAATGAGGAGAATGAATTTACGGTGCCCAATCATTAAAAGATGGGGGATTATTATGTAAATTCGAGTTTATCCAATTGAAAAATGAACTTTAATTCAAAAAATAGTAAAAAAAGATGTATTTCTTATGAAACCAAAGCATCAATATCATTTATCCTAATGAGGGGAATGTGTTTACAGTGCCTAATTATGAAAAAATAAGAGATTATTATGTGAATCCATGTTTCTCCAAATTGACCAATGAACATTAATTCTAAAAATGGTAGAAAGAGAAGTTTTTCTTATGAAATCAAAGGATCAATACCATTTATCCCAACAAGGAGAATGAATTTGGGTTGCCCAATCATTGAAAGAAAAGAGATTATTATATGAATTCATGTTTATCCAATTGAAAAATGTACATTAACTCTACAAATGGTAAAAATAGATTTTTTCTTGTGAAACCAAAGCATCAATTCATTTATCCCAATGAGGAAAATGAATTTTGGTGCCCAATCATAAAATAACAAGAGATTATCAAGCAAATCTGAGTTTATCCAACTGAAAAATGAACTTTAATTCTAAAAATGGTAAAAAGCAATTTATCCCAACGAGGAGAATGAATTTTGTTGCCTAATTATTAAAAAATAGAAGATTATCATGCAAATCCGAGTTCATCCAATTGAAAAATGAATTTTAATTTTAAAAATGGTAAAAAGAGCTATTTTTAGTATGAAGCCAAAGCATTAATTCATTTACCCAATGAGGAGAATGAAATTTGGTGCCCAATCATTAAAAGATGAGAGATTATTGTGCAAATCTTAGTTTATCCAATTGAAAAATGAACATTAATTCTAAAAATGATAAAAAGAGATGCTTTTCTTATGAAACCAGAGCCTTAATATTATTTATCCTAAGGAGGAGAATGTGTTTATGGTGCCTAATTACGAAAAGATAGGAGATTATTATGTGAATCTATGTTTGTCCAATTCGACCAATGAACAATAATTCCAAAAATGGTAGAAAGAGAAGTTTTTCCTATGAAACCAAAAGATCAATACCATTTATCCCAACAAGGAGAATGAATTTGTGGTGCCCAATCATTAACAGAAAGGAGATTATTATGTGAATCCATGTTTATCCAATTGAAAAATGAACTTTAATTCTGCAAATGGTAGAAAGAGATGTTTTCCTCATGAAACCAAAGCACCAATTCATTTATCCCAATGAGGAGAATGAAATTTAGGGCCCAATCATTAGAAGACGGGAGATTATCATGCAAATTTGAGTTTATCCAATTGAAAAATGAACTTTAATTCTAAAAATGGTAAAAAGAGATGTTTTTCTTATGAAACAAAGCCTCAATATCATTTATCCTAATGAGGAGAATGTGTTTATGGTGCCTAGGTATGAAAAGATAGGAGATTATTATGTGAATCCATGTTATGTGAATCCACATTTGTCCAAATCGACCAATGAACATTAATTCTAAAAATGGTAGAAAGAGAAGTTTTTCTTATGAAACCAAAGGATCAATACCATTTATCCCAACAA
>JBBYHM010352629.1:0-23412 GCA_038381775.1 Adansonia rubrostipa | reverse complement strand
CCTAAACTCCAAATATCTTGAGCCTAAAACAACCAAAACTAGAAATAATTTGATTTGAACCCACCCAATTGCAACCTCTCCTTTATTTACTACTAATTATCTTAATTATCAAATTTGGTTCTATCTACACATGCATAGTGTTTTAAGATTTTGGTAACCTAATAATCAGAGAAATAATATTTTATTTATGATTTGTTATACTCTTAATTACATTTAAAAACTATTTAAAATTTAATATTTTTAAGACTCAAATTCAAACTTGAGAGTTTTGATAACATATTAAGCAAACAACCATAAACTTAAAAAGCTAATAAAAAAATCCAACTTTTATACTTTAACTCTAGCTAAAGAACAAAAAAAATAACCCAAATGGGTATGGCATGAGTGGTAAGGCACACACACGTCAATAGAAGAAAATCTAAGTTTAAATCTACATAAGTACACGAGAGAAAGTACTTGGGTAAAAAAAAGAACAAAAGAAATTATTTTGTTAAGACATGAAAAATTATGAGGTTATTGCATGAAAAAAGTGCCAATTTGGATAATTTGATTCAAACTTGTTAAAAAAAAGTTGAAAAGATATTTATGGCCAATTATAGTAAAGCACAATTCTTTGACTAACATTTAATAACTAGGGTAAACTATGAAAAAAACCCTGTGCTTTAGGACTAGTAACATTTAGGCTTTTGTGTTTTAAAAAATGATACTTACCTCTCATGTACTTTCATTTTTTCTCCTTCCATTTGAAAACCGTTATAACACCGTTAAAAAATTAAGCAAAATATCATTTTTGCCTACCTTTTCATTTTTCTCATTTCGTCTGAAACCCTAAACTAATTTTTTTTTTTAGTTTTCAACTTTCAACAAAATCCATGAAAGATCATCCAAAAATACTTGCTTTTGTTATTTATGAAGAAAAGTTTACATTTTTGAAATGTTTAAAAGCAAAAAAGAAAAAAAAATAGTAGTATATCCTTTTTTGAAAAAAAAAGGTTTAAAGGCATTAGTTTTTTGATTTTTCTTAAAGTAAAAAATGAAAAAAAAAAAAGAATACAAATTTTTTCAGATTTTGGCAATGTCTTGGTCTAGGGTTTTAGGTTTATATTTATCAATCCAAAGCATTTTTGAATAATTTTTTTTTAATTTCAGTTATTTAAGTGAAGAGCAAATGAAAATGAGATAGAAAGAAGGGAAGAAATAAGAAAGAGAAAATGTGGCTTGAAAGATATAGAGAAAAATTAGGGTCTTAACATATTATGAGTGGATAAAGAAAATAAAGATGACCATCATAAGTAAAATAGGCATTTAGTCTTATTTTTTTTACAGCGTTATAAAGATTATAGATAGAATGAAAGTACAAAAAAGCAAATGTCATTTTTTAAAATACAGGGGTTTAAGTGTTATTAACCTTAAATGATAGGAATTTTTTTGTAATTTATCCTTAAAATTATGGCGCAAGGTCAAAAACAACTTCCCTACAAATGGGTTAGTGAGACCGGTAACTTGATGTACTTCTTTCAACGACAGCCCCACAAATAATATTATAAGAGAATGTTAAAAAAAAAAAGGTTAAAATATATAAAGAAAAAGGGCAAGTTATTTGAGCCAATAGCAAAAATGTACTGAAAAGTAACCACAAATTTGTGCTAAACTAATTAGAGTGGTCGTTATTGAACAACCTTAAAGAAAACGCTTCTTAATTAATTAAATCTTTAAGTAATTTTTTACTAGCAAAAATCATACATAGGAAAAGGGAAAAAAATAATGTTGTTTAAAAGAGAAAAGACGTGCCGTTAATGTTGCTATTTAAATCAACATGCTTTGTTTCTTTTTATTTATTATTTATTTTATTTTAAATGCTAGCAGATGTTGTCTTTTTGGAGAAGAATATATATATATTTTTATTATAGCCGATCTCTTCTCAATTTTCATTGTCTGATGAAGAAAAAAAGAACATTCAGGTAAAATTCCATCGTGTCTCTTAATTATATTGTTAATGTTGCTGTCTTACTTAGGTATGTCCTGTGATGCAAACTAATTAACGACATTGGCTGTTGACCTTAGAATTTCAATTGCAAATTTGTCTGATTTGAAAGGCTCCATGCTTGCCTCTCCACTCCCACTGTTCTTAATCACCAGTCTCACACCTTTAATTATAAATAATCTGGATTAGTTAACTTTAATTAGTACCACATATGTCAACTAAGGTCTAATTACCGAATCTTAGTGCCTTTTGTATGATGTGTTCTCATAACATTTTTTTTTTAGTTAGGGCTGTCAAGATTTGATTCATAATCATTGAAATTTAGAGTTCAACAATTTACCAATAAATTACATAGCTGTTAGCCACCATCGTAACTTTATTTAAGGTTTTCAAGCATAAATAGCTATTAAGATATTTCAATTTAAAAGTTTCGAATTTGACTTTTGCAACATTGAGTTATGAAAGGTATATGATCAATTAAATTCATATACACACAAATTTATACTTTTATAATGTATAGGTATATTATATGAAAAATTATTATATTTATTACCAATAGAATCATTAGACTTTACAAGTAGAATTAGCATGATGATACATATATCTTATGATATAATAAAAAATTAAAAAAATTAATTAAAAATAAGATATTTGACTACCTCTTCACTCACCTGTAAAATTAAAATAATTCACTTACAATAATATCAAAAACAATCTCATGTAAGATTTACACATTTTAAATTTGTAACAGCGAGGCTTTTCAATTACAAATATATCAGCCCATTTATATTTGAGATCGTATAAGAGTAAACAATGAGAAAAAAAAATAGCAATTAGAATATAAATGTGCCTTATGTGAAGTTAAAATAAAAAAAAAAAAGAAAAGAAAAGAAAGAGAGTACATATAAGACTGATGAGAGATAAATTTAATTAATTTTTTGGTAGAGAAAATGAATTGCTCCGTTATATTGTAGCAGTATATGATATATAGTTGGTATTACATATAGCTTTACACGAATAATAATAGAAGTGTTTTGGTCACTGCAATAATTTATCCCTAATTGACTACTTAGCCTCTTCACCGCAAGGCCGATATATTTTTCGGCTTATTCAGAGTTTTCATAAAATTTAGAAATTTAAATAGTGATTGTAAGTTCGTTGTTCTATAACTTTGATTATTTTATTATAGTATTTTGAATCGATATTTATAATAATTAATTATAATAATATTTATTATATTCATAATCGCAATAAACTTGAGGTGCGAAAGATACATCTATAGACCCAATCTAAGCAAAATTATGCTATTTGTAAAAGCAAAAAATAAAAAATAAAAAATAAAAAAAATAAACAAATCTTTTTTCTTGCATTAATTTAAAATTTAGCATACCAATGGGATATAACATTTGTCCAGTCCATACAAGGAAACCCAATGCAATAAATTACATGGTAGCAATTGGTATAGTTTTAGGATGTACATACTAAATCCTTAAGGCATTAAAATTTAAATTTACGTGGACCATTTTTTTCTTTTTTCTCATTTCCTTATTCAAAAACCAGATATAGGCAACTAGATAATGGAGTTTGTTAATGTCCTCCTTATGGGAAGCAGAGTACAATCTTGCAACACGAAAAAGGTCAGAAGGACGCCGGAGTTTATGCTTCGGGAGCCCCCTTCGATGGTTAAGTCAGAATGGTGTTTTATATAATAGTGTGGATTCAATTTGGGGAGAAACCTCTTTACCTTTAGGCTTGCTTACCCTTTTATAGATGTTGTTTGGAGACATGGTGTCAAGTGATTTGTAGCAACGTGACCAGCGCCGAGCTAGTTGTCGGGCTATGGTGCCTCGTGGTCGGCTCTGTTAGTCGGCCGCCACTTAGAAGATGTCAACTCTGTAATTACTCTATTGTCGAAAAGGTCACATTGCTGTCTGATGCTGTTAGGCGATCATCGCATGGTCGAGTGTTGTTTGGCGATCGCCTATGTGGAGGCAAAACAATTGTCCACCCCTCGGTAGTCCAAAAGGTAGTCATAAAGTGACTCAGCATTTTGGACATCCTGAGAGGGGCAAGTTAGTGCATGGTTTTGTAGGCATAACGTGGGGAGGGCAGGAAAGTACAACTGGCGTTATTGATGGCAGCAGTAATGGCAGAGTGGGAAAGGTAGTGGAATGAATGAAATAGGTACACGCGTCCTGGCAAGGGGATTTGTAAGGGCGTGTTTAGGGGTATACGATACGACAGGAGAGTGGAGGGGCACATGTCAGAAGGGGACAGGGGTGCCAGTGTTGTGCAGTTATTTCTCTGAAAAAAGGGCAAATGAGATGGCGACACATGTTGATTGGGGAATGTGAAGAGCCAAAAATATTTGCTATATAATTGGGGTGTGAGCCTTAGTATGTTCTGTGTGTGTTTAGAGAAAGAGAGCAGAGTAGAAGGTGGGTGTTGTAGAGTTTGCTTGTTTAAGAGAAAGGGTGAACTTTTTAATGGAGATAATGTTTTTTGGAAGTTGTCTTCACTTCTAGGTAGTGTTGTTAATGCTTGTGTGTGTTGTTTTGGCAGCGATCATGCTGGTGGAATCACGAGCAGGAGCTCTACGATGAGTGAGGTCTTTTTGTGGTAAGTTCTGGTGAGTTTCTGCTATCATTTTGTTATTTTGGTTTTGTGCGAGTGATTGTAGTATATGGTAAAAGGGGGAAGGCTGTTGGTGAAGTCGGTGGCAAGGAAGGTTAGATTGGAGGAAGTAGGGAAATATGTGGAGGATAATTAGGCAGTTAACCCAGAAGGGGATGTTTGGGCATGCAGGGTTAGGGGAAAGAGATATGAGGGAAGAGGTGGTCACCGAACAAAGTGGCGATCAGGGTGACAAAGTGTCAATTGGTGAGGATACTGAGGAAGCGATCGCCTGTGTGAATACAAAAGTAGTGGAGATGTATAGTGTATCTATAAACATGCAGATCGTTCGGAGGTGGATGTATGATAGAGGGTGGACATGGGGAGTTACCAGATCATCGAGGCAGAGCCATAGCAGAGGGCAACATTTGCTGAAGGGGATAGCGTGGTGTTCTACCTGCATATCTTTAAGGCAGGGTTTCACCTGCCCTTGGAGCCATTTTTTTTTGTGAGCTACTGGAGGCGTTCAACTTGTTGCCTAACCAACTGAAGTCGAACAGTTGGGCGATTATGTTGACGTATATCCTTGTGTGCAAGGAAAACGGATGGCGACCGTCGGTAGTGCTGGTGAAGAAGCTGTACTTTTTGAAATAGGGTGAGTCCTGTTTTTATTATTTGCAATCGAGGGAGGGGGCAGGATGGTGGTTGATCTACCGTCGAATACGCATATGCGGTGGGATCAGTTTTTTACGGTGACAAAAATGGCGGGCACCTCATAGGGGTTTCCAGTTCTGCAGGGTCGAAGGTTTAGGTCGAGTAACGAGAGGACTAGCTTGGAGACCACTAAGAAGGATCAAGTGCTATTTTTTAGGGGGGGGTGTGTAAGCAGCAAGTTGTATTTGATGTCCCAAAATATTCAAAGGGAATTTTTGGGTCAGGACATGATGGATGTGCCAGAAGGGCTAGTGCAACCAGCCGGCCAACGAAAGAGATGGCAGTTATTAAGACATCAGAGAGGTATGCTGTTAATATCCTAAGTGTGAGTTTGGCATTCGTGTATTTGTCGAGTTAACTTTTTTATGACTTATATTTGTCATTTTTAGATGAGCCTATGCAGAAGAGGGATTATAAGATATGGAAGGAGGAGATGGGATTGTCAGATTTATGGTGTATGATGACGAAGAGGGTTTAGAGAGGGTAGTGATGATCGAATTGGTAGTATGGCAGGGGCAGATCGTTCGTTTACTCGAGGGATGGAAGAGGGTATTTGTTCTAGTCATTTGTTGTTAAGGAAAAAGGGGTGATTGAACTAACCTGGTTATTTTGTTGTTTGTATAGGAATAGACCCTGTTCAGTCAGTTTTGTCTAGGAATAGGGGTTTCCAGTTCGCGGGGTTGAAGGTTTAGGTCGAGTAACGAGAGGACTAGCCTGGAGACCACTAAAAAGGATCAAGTGCTATTTTTTAGGGGCGGGTGTGTAAGCAGCAAGTTGTATTTGATGTCCCAAAATATTCAAAGGGAATTTTTGGGTTGGGATATGATGGACGTGCCAGAAGGGCTAGTGCAACCAGTCGGCCAACGAAAGAGATGGCGGTTATTAAGACATCAGAGAGGTATGCTGTTAATATCCTAAGTGTGAGTTTGGTGTACGTGTGTTTGTCGAGCTAACTTTTTGATGACTTATGTTTATCATTTTTAGATGAGCCTATGCAGAAGAGGGATTAGAAGATGTGGAAGGAGGAGATGGGATTGTCAGATTTATGATGTATGATGACGAAGAGGGTTTAGAGAGGGTAGTGATGATCAAGCTGGTAGTACGGCAGGGGCAGATCATTCGTTTACTCGAGGGATGGAAGAGGGTATTTGTTCTAGTCATTTGCTGTTAAGGAAAAGGGGTGATTGAACTAACCTGGTTATTTTGTTGTTTGTACAGGAATAGACCCTACGCACCAGAAGAGAGGAAAGAGGAAGGTAGGCAAACAGCCTGAAGGAGAGACACTTGCCACTACTATGGTGGGTCATTATGGAGTCTCGGCATCGGTGTCAGTAGTGGCAACTGCTGTGGTACCCGTGTCATAACCTAGAATGGAGATAGTTGGGTCCAGTGGCGGGCCTGTTCTGATGAGTGGGACATCATCTTACCCAAGCATTGCTTCTGCAAGGCCACGGGCTGGTCGTGGCAATTCAAGTTCTAGTAGGTAGGGCATACTTCATGCAGGTCGAGTGCTAGACTTTGAGGCGGCGTTGAGGTGGGCGATGAAAGGCATGGAGCCCGTTGATAAGGATGTTTTGGCTAGGAAAAGTTCAGCCCAGAACTTGAATTCTACCATAGTTGGTCTGCTTGAGGTGAGTTTTTATTTTAAGGGTAAGAGGGTAGGCTAATGAGAAGTGTGTGTTGGTAATGTTGTTGTTGTGATATGCAGGCACTCCATTGCCAGACGGCTTACACCTGCCAGATAGCAAATTGGTAGGAGAAGTTTAATCTGTAAGCATCCAAGATAGTGGAGCTGGACGCTCAAGTGGTGAAGCAAAAATAGGCAAACACCAAGTTGGAGGCCTCTTTGAAGGAGATTGAGGAAAGGAGGGTGGCTGAAATAGACGAACTGCTTCTGAAGGGGGAGAAGGCGGCGAAAAAATTAGAGGATCGTAATGCTGAACTTACATCTGCTAAGTCCAAAGTGGCTGAACTGGAGGGTCATTTTGGCGATCTGGAGGCTCGTCATCAGGAGGAAATAAAGAGGCAGTAGGAAGAGATTTTTGATAAACTTTTTGCTGTCATGGATTCGTATCATCGTAGTGCACTGTATGGGGTCCAATTGCTGCGTGGTCCCCTTGATCTGCGGGCGGTTGACTTAGGACACCTGTACACGCCACTTGAGGGCTTTAATGTATTATGCCCTAGTCAGCAAGAAGTAGACGAGGGGCAATCAAAGGATACAGCGTTATTTACTACAGCTCCTGAAGAATCTGAGCAGGGTGATTCTGGTGACGAGGCTGGCGTGCAGACCGTTTCATCGACTAGGGATAAATATGTAGAACTCCTTCTGTAAATTGATTTTTGTAAAAGACATTCTGAATAAATGGAAATGTTTATTTTGTTAACTATTTGGTGTTTGTGTTTGCTTAATTATTTGTTTGATGTTCACGTTCTTGCCTTGTAGTTTAGGCGAACACGTTGTTTCTCATCTTTTCAGATCTAAGATGGTTACAATAACATTTCGTCGGATAGAGTTGTGTGTTTTTTTATGGCCATGCTTGTTGACAGTATATGACCTTGGAGGTCAGTTGAGGAGTCCAGATTTCGTGAGAAGAATATGTTCGTGGCCTTATTTGGGTGATTGAGTGTCGTAAGGTTAGATGTTATAGTTAGCCATGGTCTTATTAGACCAAAGTTTAGCCGTGTAGCGAGTAGGGCAACTTTTGGATTGGTCATCAAGGAGGCGATTGCTTTGTAGCAATGATGAGGTGCTTGTGCCAAGGAGGCAATTACATTGTAGCAATTATGAGATGTTTGTTTGATGGATCATTGTGTAGAGAGAAAGATCACTTTGGCGACCAGATATGTGATAAATGTTTGGAGTAGAGATTCTTACAAGTAGTATTCTTTAGATAGGCAGCATTCCATGTGTTGGGGATGATGTGTCCGTCTAATTCTGCTAATTTGTATGCTCCAAAGCCAAGAACTTTGCTGACCTAATAAGGTCCTTCCTAGTTTGGGGATAATTTCTTTCTTTCTCCTGTTGGTCGACTAGCTTCGTAATTTCAGAGTACAAGGTTGCCAACTTGGAATTGTCAGTTGTGGACTTGCTGGTTATAATGTCTGCAGACTTGTTATGCCCGAATTGCCATGTGGACCGCAGCGTCTTCTCTGGCTTCCTCGAATAGATCGAGGTTAGCCTTTAGGTGTTCAGAGTTGAGCTCTAAGTCAGGGTTGGCAGTGTGCAAACTATGTACTCCTATCTCAGCAAGTATGACTGCTTCAGTTTCATATACAAGGCTGAAAAGAGTAGCGGCTATCATCTAGGTTTCGATTGTTCAGATGGCCCAAAGTATACCAAGCATTTTGTCAGCCTATGCGCCTTTTTTGTCATCTATTTTTTTCTTCAAGGGTTGTAGGATATTCTTATTCATTGATTCAACTTGGTCATTTGACTGAAGGTGGGCGACAGAGTTGTGAACAAGGTTGATGTGGAACCTTAAACAGAAATCATGGAGTTTATCAGCTGTCAGTTGCTTACCGTTGTCCGCTATGATAACATTGGGTATCCCAAACTGACAGAGGACGTAGCGCCAAATGAAGTTTCCATGTTGCGAGCAGTGATAGTAACGACTGGCTCGGCCTCTACCCATTTTGTGAAGTAATCGCAGGCGACGAGTAAGAATTTTCATTGGGTGATCGCTATAAGGAATGTGCCCAATATATCTATTCCTAGACACAGAATGGCCAAGGGCTAAAGATTTGCTTGAGCGCCTCAGCTAGCTATCGAGGAATGGGGGTAAAACGTTGGCACTTATCACATTTTCTGACAAGTATGGTGGCATCTTTCCTCATGGTAGGCCAGAAGAATCCTTGTCGCAGGGCTTTAAGAGCCAGGGCCCTCCCACCAAGATGGTTACCGCAGACGCCTTCATGTATTTCTTTCAAAACGTAGGTTGCCTCGTAGGGGGTGAGGCACCTGAGTAATGGGAGAGTGAAGGACTTTTTGTACAAAGTGTCATTTAGAATTGTGTATCTGGCCGTTCGCTTTTCTAGTCACCTCCTCTGCAGCGGGTCGGTTGGAGCATAGTTGTCTTTGAGTAATGAGATAAGAGGTGTCATCCAATTTCTTCAGTGTCAACAGTGATTTGGTGTATGTATCTATCATAGCTAGGCACTGGAAAGCACTCGAAGAGGCTTTTTCCTTTAGTGGAGATATCAAGGCTCTAACCATTTTAGATAGGCTATCAGCCCTAGAGTTACCTTCTGGGTATTTGTTTAATTGTGACGGGGGCGAATTTTTGGGATAGGGTGGTGACCACAGTATGATATTTGGTAAGTAGCTCATCTTTGACATCGTACAGCCCATTAACTTAGCTAGCTACAAGTTGAGAGTTTATGCGGGCGACCAGGTTACTAGCGCCAAGGGTTTTGCCTAATTCTACACCAGCGATTAAGACTTCGTATTTGGCAGTGTTATTGGAGGTTGCGAACTGAAAAGATAGGCCGTACTGCCATTTGTGACCTTGGGGGTCAAGTAGGAGGACTCTTGCACCTCCTTTCGCTTTGCTCGAAGACCCATCGACGAAAATGTACCATCACTAGTTTTATGTTTTAAAAGGCGATTACTGACTGTTTGTAGATGATCGTCGGATTGGGTATGGTCTGGCGATGGCTCTTTCGAAACCTGAAAGGAACATTCAGCAATAAAGTCTATAAGCGTTTGCACTTTGATAGCCTTCTTGGGGCTATAGGTTAGCCTGAATTCATTAAGGTCGACATTCCAACGAATCAGTCGCCCTGCAGAGTCTACTTTGAGGAGGATGTCTTTGAAGGGCTGATTGGTGAGAATGGTGATAGGGTGCGCTTGAAAGTACTATCTTAACTTTCGTGCTGCAATAATGAAGGCGAAGACCAGTTTTTCTAGTTTGCTGTAATGAAGTTCACCAGCCTGGAGTGCTCTGCTAATGTAGTAGATAAGGTACTGCTGTCCTGTCTCTTTACGTACTAAGATGGCGACGATCGTTTCATCTGATGCAGCGAGGTAGACAAAAAGTTATTCTCCATGCTTCGGATTGGTGAGCAGTGGAGGGGTGCTTAAGTATTCCTTGAGTTGGTCGAATGACTATTGACATTCTTTAATCCATTTATATCTGGTCACCCTCTTAAGCAGTTTAAAGAAGGGTAGGCATCTCTCGACAGATTTAGAAATAAAACGGTTGAGTATTGCTACTCATCCAGTCAATTATTGTACGTCTTTAGTGGACTTTGGGGGGCTCATTTGCATGATTGCGTTGATTTTCTCAGGGTTTGCTTTAATGCCTTTGGAGGAAATCATAAATTCTAAAAATTTTCATGCGAAAATACCAAACACACATTTTAGAAGGTTAAGTTTCATGTTGTACTTACGGAGTGTATGGAATGTCTCTGAAAGGTTATTGAGGTGTTGATGGAGGGAGGGGCTTTTGACGAGCATATCATCAACATAGATTTCCATCGAATGCCTAATTTGTCTTTTGAAAAGCTTTGTTGACCAAGCGTTGGTATGTGGCCCCTGCGTTTTTTAGGCCAAAGGCCATGACTTGATAGTAGAAAGTGCCATCCTCAGTTATGAACGTCGTTTTATCTTGCTCTTGGGGATCCATCTTAACTTGATTTTATCCTGATAAGGCATCCATGAAGCTCAAGAGTTAATGGCCTGCGGAAGTGTTAACTAGTCGATCAATACTGGGGAGAGGGTAGCTGTCCTTTGGGTAGGCTTTATTTAGGTCAGTGAGTCAACACACATTCACCATTTTTTGGAGGCTTTTCTGACCATGACTACATTAGCAAGCCAATCAGGATATTTGACTTCTCTGACATAGTTGGCCAGTAGCAATTTGTCAACCTCTTTGCGTATTGCCTTGAGCCGTTCAGGAGCAAATTTACGCTTTTTTTTACAGGTGCAGCTCATGGGTCCACATGTAGTGAGTGCATGATGACGGTTGGGTCAATGCCGGGCATGTTGACTACTGACCAGGCGAACACGTCAACATTTTTCTTGAGAAATTTTGCTAGAAGACTCTTTTCTTGGGGGTCGAGAGAAGAGCTGATGCTGGTGGCCAACTCAAGGTTTGAGTCGTAAAGAGCTAATTTTTTAGTATGTTCGGCTGGTTGGGGCCTTTGGTCATGAAAACCGTTCCTGGGGTCTAGGTTTTTTAGGGTAATTGCTTCTGGTTGTCTGGGCATGATGGTGTGAACCGATGGTTCAGCATTAGTGTCGTTGATGGCGGTCGACTGGCGAGTGGCCAATTCAATTGATAACGAGTGACATTGGCGGGCAGTTTACTAATTGGATTACATGTACCCAATTCCCATTGGCGTAGGGAATTTAGCTGTCAAACAGTAGATCGCGGTGACCATTTTTATCTTCTTCATCAGAGGTCGGCCTAGAATTGCATTATAGGCCGAAGGTTGGTTGATGACCAGGAAGTCGATCAAAGTGGTCACAGTGTGCTCGCCATCGCCCATTGTTACTGGGAGTGTGATCATCCCTTTGGCTGGTATTGGCTGATTGGTGAATCCATAGATTAGAGGTGATGAGGTTAGGTCGCCGACACTAAAGCCCATGTGAAGGAAAGCATCCTACTGTAGAACTTCCATTGCGCTACCATTATCTATGAGGATTAGGTGGACTTGGTAGTTGCCTATGGTGGTAGAGATGACAATTGAATCGTTTTCATGATCTGATAAGAGCTGTGCATCGACATCATCAAAGCTGATCGCCCAATCGGCTTGCTTGACACGTTTGGGGGCCACGTTGATCGCCATGATAGAACGGAGGTAGGACTTGCATTTCGACCTGTTGGTGGCCTATGTTTCTGCCGGATTGAGTATCATGTTTATGATGCCAACAACAAGACGTTTAGGGTTGGTCTCCCGGCACTCATTGAGGGATCGAGTGCGATCCTTGGTGTGTGGCTCTTTCTTAACATACTGACTGATTACACCTTTTCTTACTAGGGACTCAATGGCATTCTTGAGGCTAAAGCAATCCTCCGTTGCATACCGAATGTCATTATAAAAGTTACAGTGTTTTTCAGGATCACGCCTATTGTGGTCTCCTTTCATTGAGGGCGGGCACTCAATCAGCCCCTATTTCATTCAGGTATTGAGAATTTGAGATCTAGGAGCCGTTAAAGAAGTGTAAGAGTCGTATTTTTACGTGTGGAGTGGGCCACATTCACTTTCTGTTAGGGCTATGTGGTGGTCCAATGGCTTGTGTATCCTTCTGGGGTCGATTTCCTGGTCGATCGACCAACTGATTGGGCTTTAGGCCTCAACCATCTTTTTGTTCTCAGTCCTAGGTTTCTGCTCGTCGACTCACAATTTCTATTTCTTCAGCTTTCACATATTTTTGTGCCTTCTCATAAAGCTGGTACAGCTTTGTGGGTTGGGCGTCGGTTAAGGCGTATTTCAGGTACTTGTGACGAACGCCAGTGGTAAAGGCCAGGATTGCCCATTTGTCATTTAGATCCCAGACCTCCAAGGTGACTGCGTTGAAGCGTTTGAGGTAATCATGGATCGTCTCGTCATGGTTTTACTTGATCACCATTAGGCTGGCGGAGGTTCTAGCAACTATTCAGCAGCTAATGAAATGGGGGAGGAAATGCCTTCCCAGTTGGTCAAAGTTTGTGAGAGAACCTGGGTTTAAGGAATACCACCATGTTCGTGCTAGGCTTTGAAGCGTTGTCAGGAAGATGCTGCATTGGATGGCATTCGACACGTCACGTAGATTATGGAAAGTGTGAAAATGGTTTAGATGGCCAGCTGGATCGGTTTTACCATCGTAGGTGTTAGGGGAAAGCTTGACTTTCCAAGGAACTAGTACTTGGTGAATGTCAGGCGAGAGAGGGTTGTCTCTCCGTGGTTCATGAAGCTCTTTAATTTCCTGCTTCAAGGCGGCTACTTATTAAGCGAGGTCTAAAGCCAAACTTGGCGTGTGATGTCCATTGGTATGATGGGAGGTTTCCTGTGCCATGTGCCGTGGGATTGGCATAGAGCAGGAACTTTGCTCTACCATTAGGCGGGTGGCACGGTCGCCTGTAGCATGTCATTCTTGCATGTCTGAATTTGGGTTATTTGTAGGGTGTTGGTTTGGGTGGTCAATGGGTTGCGTGCTTTAGCGATTGGTTTGGGAGTTAACAAGTTGCGCCAACTGAATCTAAGATTGCTGGATGGCAGCCAGTTGATTGGAGATAGCTTTAAATTGTGCCTGATACTATGCATGGTAGTCCAGTTGACTAGGTGGTGTAGGTGTGCTGAATTAAGTAAAGGGAGGTTCTGGGACATCTAAGGGTGTATGTAAAGTGTTTGTGGCAATGCTGGTTGCCGAGATTATGTTGCTAGGGCCTGCTGTCTGATCGGGGTGAGGGACGATGGTGGCCACTAGCGAAATTAGCCCCAGCAGGTTCTGATAGTATGCCAGCGGTGAGTGGGATAGCCATGAAGGGAGCGGGACGGGTATATGAGATATTTGGGTATGTGATGAGCTGGGTATTGCAAGGGTTGCAGGAGCTGTGGTATGGTTCGTTGCTTCTGGTGGTGAAGAGAAATTTTGTGGGGTAGTGTCAGCATTTTGGTCAACCATGGTTTTCTTTTATGATCGTTTTCCCACAGACGCCGCCAAATGTTGATGTCCTCCTCATGGGAAGCTGAGTGCAACCCTGCAACACGAAGAAAGTCAGAAGGACGCCAGAGTTTATGCTTCGGGAGCCCCCTCCGATGGTTAAGTCAGAATGGTGTTTTATATAATAATGTGGATTCAGTTCGGGGAGGAACCTCCTTACTTTTGGGCTTGCTTACCTTTTTATTGGTGTTGTTTGGAGACACAGTATCAGGTGATTTGATAGCAATGTGACCAGTGCCGAGCTAGTTGTCGGACTATGGTGCCTCGTGGTCGGCTTTGTCAGTCGACCGCCGCTTAAAAGATATCAACTCTGTAATTGCTCTGTTATCAGAAAGATTACATTACTGTCTGGTGCTGTTAAACGATCGCCGCATGGTCGAGTGTTGTTTGGAGATTGCCTATGTGGAGGCATAATAGAGTTCAATGGAATTACTCTTATTTTAACCTTTAATTATTTTTCGTGACCCACCTTTGCTGAGTTATCCTCAAAGTTTGACATATAATTTGTTTTCGTTTTTCTAAGTAGGATCGCGTTCATATGGGGATCAGAGATCAAGCATGCTTCTCTAGCAACATCTCCTGCGCATTAAGATGTGGACACCTTAGCTTGGTTCCCCCGAAGCTAACATGTCTGCATGTGGCATTATTGATTGATGCTAAATATTCCATTCGCTTCTGTCGTCAGAATACAACTCCATAAATATGTCCCCCTCTTTCTTATTTGATAAGGAAGGCATGCAAGGATAATGGTTGCACAATTGTATTAGTTGGGATTATAGATTATTGTTTTACGGTGAAATTTAATCTTTGCCCAAATACATATATATATATATGTATGTATGTATGTATATAAACACTTTGAGATCAGTATCTGTGCACATATGCCTAATAAGCGTAAACCAATTATGTAGGTTTATTGGGCATGTTGTTTAAACAATTCATTACACAAATTTCAGAATTGGAGGCTTATATAGATCTAATAATTCGTATATCTATGTTATATTCATCTATTTTATTATATCATAATATATTTAAGGTATTTTACATTTATATATAAATTTTGATATCTAATAATTCGTATTATATAAATTTTAAGATATTCATCTATTATTCTATTTGTATCATATCATATTTTTATTATTTTTATATTATATTTATATAATCATATTTAATATCTTCAGATCTAATTTTGTATAGTCTGTGGAGGACAATCATGCTAGCTAATGTTAAAAAATGGTGACCACTTAGCTGCCAATGTATTTAATTGCATTAATCAAAAGCTTGGTTGGTCTTTAATTTGGTCACTTACTACGTAGTGCCAGGTGAATGTTACTAGACTGGGATTGCGAGGTACCAGACGTATTTAATTTTCTGTTTGAAATTAAGGTCAAATAATTTTAATTGCCTTGGCAAAGCTGGAAAGTTATTAATTATTGAAGAAAATGTAAAGAAAAAAAAAAAGTTCCAAGGCTCAAGTCTTGGCAACTTTATTTTATATATATATATATATCATGCTATTGTTAGGGACTAAGCAAAAAGAGAGTCTAATAAAGTGTGCTTGTTTTGATCTACTGAACGACATGAAAGTGAGTGAAATGACAGATGAAAATATGCCTGCTTGATAGAGAAGGCTCCATGGATGAAATTCTTTGCAATAAAAATTAATGTAAGTGCAATTTAGTTGAGAAAAGAAATGGGTCCATCATTTTTTTTGACTTTAAATGGTCATTAACTTTGAAGTGAGGATAGGATTGTTCTGAGTTTCAAGTGATTTTTTTTTTTAGGTTTCTTTTAAGGCATTTAATCTCATTTTACTTTACAAGTAAATTAATAATAATGAGATTCAAGTTAAATCGGATTTGAACTTAATTTTAAAAATTTTATCATCTCATATTATATCAAATCTAATAACGTTTTGTACCAAAGAAAATTGAGGTCATGATGATAGTCAATTGTAACTAGATTATTATTGTTATATACATATATATACACACACACACGTCCATGAATACATTTCATCTTCCAACACCAACCGTAATTAATCATTACTGTCAATTAGAATAAAATGAAGAAAAGACTTAGCAGCATGGCGCGAAAACTATCAAAGACATATCCTTGAAAGATTCTTATTATTTCCTTCATTACTTAACCAGGACAGAACATGTCAAATTGTCTCTCTATTCCAATACCAAATTGAACTCATCTTAGATTTTGGCATCTTTAGCACCAACTCATCCATTTAGGGAGGGGCAATGATCTAAGAAAAGGGTTAACATAATTATTATGTCATCGATCATTATAATAATTCTACTTATATAAATAAGTAATTACTTTAATTACAAATCAAGGTCTTTATATAAAATAAGTTTTTGATAAAATTGTAGAAGATCTTGCACGCCACCTTTTGGATAAGTCATTTGGAATCTCACACCGAATTCAAAACAGTAAAGAGTTTGTTTAGTGATTTAATAAAGCATTGGGATCCTTTAATTTTGCTCATTAAGCAAATATAAAATATGGATTTTTACAATCAAATCTATGGTCATTTACAGATCGAAATGACAATGTAAAAGAAAAAGGGAAAAAAATGCTAAGGGACTTGATTTGAGGTAGGCCCCTAAAGCAATTAATGCAAATGACGAGCCATGGAAAGCGATAGATTTCGTTAACGAAAACATGACTTTCGAAAGGATGAAGATATAATGTAGCTTCTGAAAGTGACGACAATTCATGTCGTGCTTTCATTCTCATTCAGACATTGCTTTCTTTAGTGTTGGTGGTGTAGAAGATATTCCTAAAGCATGTTATGTCATGTCATCAACCTTTATATGATCTTTGTCTTAAATTAGTTGTTGCTGCTAGATGTTAAAATATTTATCAAAGATGGGAATGTAATACGTATTAAAAACTTGGATTATTCAATCGGCCTAAATAGGATAGAGTTTGGAGTGGGGCTTTTTAAATCCGTACGATCTTTTCTAAATTACTCTTTAATAAATAAAATAATATTTTTATTTAAAATTTTATAATATAAAAACAAAATTTTGATTTTTTTAAGCAATATTTTAGGCTTTTCAAATCCATTATACTAGAGCAAGTTTAGTCTTAAACAAGAAAAATTATTTGCTAACCGGGTCTAACCCAACCTTGCTCTCTGATCGAAGTCTATTTTTGTTTTCATATTATATATTAATATAAAATTTGACACGTTATTAACTTATATTGTGCAAAAAAGTTAACAATCAGGCGACTCATAAACGTAAACAAATTTATGCACAATTAATTCTTGTGAGTAGTCGACTGACACACAGCTTAACATATCTCTTAAACAAAGTCAGTTCCTAACGGTTCAATACTTGCAGTGGAGTTAAAATAATCAAATCTTAGTCACAAATGAACTAATACTAACTAAGGGTTAGAGGTAGGTGATATTCGTTCTGTAACCAAATGCAATTTTCATCAAATTTTTGGTTATGTCATTTTGGTCTGATCTAAAGATTTAGCTTTTTAATCTTTATTTTTTGTCTATATGAGATTGTTATCTTTATTAATTCCCTTTTTTTTGGGGGGTTTAATAACTTCAATTCTGATTTCAAAACTTTGCTTAACAATTAAATGCCTAATAATCGACAAAAAATCTGTTATCAAGAAGCTCAAGGGGGGCAACTTTTAATAACAAGATCATAGATCAAAGTAGTGAAGAAAAACATGTTGAGATTATTAAACCAAACAAATGTTGAAAGACGTGTTTTATAAGTAATATTATAAAAAATATATATTATAATAATTAAAATGATGATAGCTAAATCATAAACGACTGTTCCAAAATTGAATTTGGAACTAATATATATATATATATATATATAGGGGGATTAACATGAAGTGGGATGTGAAAAACGAAGAAGCATTAAGAGGGAGATGAAGGGAAATGAAAAGGTAAATGCGGATCATTTCATAGGTCAAGATCCAAAGCAATTGCAAGCACAACACCTTGGGCTACATACATACCGTAAGTGGGGCATAAGAGAGAAAGGCGAAGTTATAGACGAAAAGAGAAAAGAGGAAAATCAATTGTAGAAAGGCCAATGGTCTTAGAATCAAAATTAACAGAACACGCATACTGGTTTCTCATTCCGCTTCCTTCCTATTCCACAATATCCTTCTCAACCTGCACAGCTTTTAACTTCGTTAATTTATATTTAAAACGAAAAAGAAAATACTAACAATCTCCAAATTAGAGAAGATGGTTAACAAACACTAGCTTTATGAATAAAGAATCAATTAGGTAATTAGTAGTTTTTCTTTTAACCCGTGATATTGCACGAGATTTTTATAATTAATATTTATAATTTTAAGTTGTTTCTCTTTTTTTTCATGTTAATTTTTGTATTATATTAAAGAAATATATATGTATTTTTTTTATCTATTATATATAATCATGCAATAAGATATGTCAAGGTACAAATATTCGTATGTTGATCCTTGAGATAATATTGTGATGAACAAATCAATTACAATTTGTTTCATTTTCATTTCTCTTCGTATTTTTTATCAATTAGACAAATAATGTATAGTCTTATGTTAAAAATCTCATTAATAAATAAACTAAGATAATTTGAATAACATTTAGGTTAAATAGTAGTTTGGCTACTTAATTTGAGCCCTTTTTGCAATTCAATTGGCAACTTATGCAGTCATAATTGTAATTTTAGAAGAAAAATTGATTTCTCGATGTATTATTAAATCAAAATAACATTACAATATGTAGGAAAAAAAGAAATAACTAATGGGCTACGAAATTCCTTGATTCTATGTATTAAAGAATCTCATTATTTAAAACCTTAAGAAAATCTCAATAATAAAAGAAGAAATTGATTCCTGAAAATCAAGAGTCAATCATTGATTCCTAAAATCAGGAATTAACTTACTGTTCTAACATTCCTAAACTAACCGACAATAGTAATTTTTTTTGTTGGTGAACCATATATCCATTCATTTTTATCACTTTCAATAGTGAATGATGCTATTCATCAATATTTCAATACAAGAAACTACTCTTGAATTAATTTTGCAAAGAATTAATTAAAAAAAGAAATAAATTGTCGCACTAAAACTACTCTTGCTTTGCTTTCGATCGTAAATTATGCTAATAATCAATTTTAAATATATTTTCTTGAATTCATGTTAATTTTTACATTTATCTAATGAAATAATATGCATATTTCTAATTGATCTACTATATATAATAATATATTTATAAATATTGAATAAAACTAAATCATCGTTTGCCTATGTAGTATTAAAATTAATAATTTTATACCTTTGCATATTTTCAAAGAATAATATAACTCCCTTCTTTTTATTAAAAAAAAAAAGATTTTTCTACCCATCCTTTCTTCTTTGATCAAAATGCAAAGATTCATTGCTTAGATAATCAAGACTATTATTTATTTTTTAAAGATAATATTTTTTTTATAAAAGGGGAAATATCATATTTAATGTATTTAATTTTTAAATTAGATTTAAATTTAAAAAATCCGATGATAAGAAGTTTAAAAATTAAATTAATATTTTAAACTCAAAATAAAAAGTAAATCTAATAATTTTAATCAAGATATGCATTCCAAATTTATTATGCATATAAATATATATATATATATATATATATATTCTTAAAACTATGATTAAATACAAAGGACATACCATTAACCATATTCTATGTAAATATTTGCTTTAAGTTATAATATTTACTCAAACAGAGAAAATATAAGGTAAAATATAGTAACGCCTACACCATGTTGAGTTTGAGAAACTACAATTAAGACATGTACCAAGACTCCATTTGATTATTGCCTTTGTTAATTATTTTTTCTTCCAAACGCAATATGCACCTTTGGATAAAATTAAAAACAATAGATTTTTAAAAAATTAAATATTAAAACTGAATTTTTTTTAAAGAACAAAACAGATATTTTACTTAAATATAAGTTAAGTACTAATTATGTTGGAAATTACACTACATTTTTATAAGCTTATTTTTGAATTTTATCTCTTTTAAATCACAAAAATTAATCAATAATTATTTTTAATATAGACCCAAATTTTGAAGATAATAAATTTTCATTTAAATAAAAAAATCTGATAGAGCTTATCTGACACTTGCCTTTAAGCTCATATGATGCATGAATGATAATTTTAGAATTTTCTCAATATCCTAAATTTAAAGGATTTTGGGCATAAATCTTATCATGTTAACCTTATCCAATAACAAATAAGATGTATCTCCTTATAATCATTTAGAGTGATGAATCCTCTTTCTATTCGAATGTTTTTTTACTATTTTGTTCAAATATTGAATTTTAATATATATATAGTAAAATAATAATTTTACTACAATTTTGTATCTTGCACTTGTAATTTTAACCTCTCAAATCTAACATCTAAATAATATGTTTATTGCCTAATTATTAATAATTAATTTAAACCCTTATTAAGATAATAAAACTAGAACATTAATTTACGCATAGATAATTGAGTACTAAATAAAAAAGGAAAGTATCTCAAACGGTGATTTTTTAGTATATTTAATTGTTCTTACATTTTAATATAACATTTTATTTTAGTTATTTTTCTCATATATTTCTGTATGTGATATGTTTAAAAGTCATTTATAATAATATATTAAAATGTCATATTATTAACTATTGAGTTACAAACCTACAAACAATCGTACTACTAATTTTATATAAGATAATGGAACAAATAAAAAAATTAAGAAATTAAAAAAAATCAATTAATATGAGATCCAAAACTTGATACTGATACTTATATTGTTATATTAATAATTGTTTGCTTTTCTTTTATGCCTATACTTAATTAGTTTATACATATATTTTACATACACACCATTCTTTTAGACTTCACAAATTTATTTTCTTACGTAATTATTTTTTATTTGTTCACAACCTAATTAATTAATATGATCATGATATTATCTTGGAGATCTCATGTCATATAGTCGTGTTATATTTAAAATTATCATATTCATAAATCATTATCTCATCTCATATTCACTGGTTATTACCATTTAATATTTGCTATTCAAATAGTAAATCATTATACTATTAAAATATATACTATATATAAAGTAATTTTTAATCATAGTTTCTTTAAAAATTTTAGCTTAAAGTTAAGATTAAATCATTAAGACAAATAATTGAGCAACAACTATTAATAGTACTTTTCTTAAGTAGTCTCAAACTTTAATCTTATTTCTATTTTGAATACAGCGATTTGCACATTTTGGATTAATTATTAGTGTGCACAATTATATTTATATGTGTGTGTAGTATAAATCATAGTATATATTGAATATTTAAGTTCATCGAATCTATTGTTTTATATATCGATAAAATAATATATCATATTTATTATAATTAACTCTGTAATAAATTAATTTTACATAACAAATTAAATTTTAAATCCTTTTTGGTGTTAACAAATATTGATATTAATATAAAATATAATTAAAAGCATCATCTTATACAAAAACGTTAATAATAATAATAATAATAATAATAATAATAATTGATACCTGTATATTAAAATGATCCCATGAGGGTTAAGCTGCTCACAACTGTTTCTTTTTAATTTCAAATTTTTGATAAAATTATAAAATGCGTTATTTAAAAATATTTATAATTTATAAGGATTATAATAAGTAATTATTAATAAAGAAATACATATATTTTTTTAATTTTTTGACTAGATATAGATGGATTGTAAAAAATTTGTTATCCAATTTGTTTTTGCATATACGGATATTACATCTTTGAATATTGTATTTACTATTCGCAGTAGATTTAAAGTGGAATTTGATATGAATCTCTTAGATATTCATTATCTGAATCTAATTTGACCTTATTTAGGATAATGTCTAATATTCAAATTCGTTATCTAAATCCATTTTGTTTACACAAATGGATTCAAATATCCGATACGATCCGATATCAATTCACATGTTTAGTTCTTATTTGAATTTATATTTATATTTTCTAAAAATTAATTTAGTAAATTCAAATATTTATTGGACTCGGATACAACTGGATATTATTTTTTTTAATCGAATGCTAATTTGGATAGTGTTGTGAGAAAAAGAATTACAAAATTAATTAATAAATAAAAAATTTTATTATTTATTATTATTATTATCATAAATAATTATTAATAAAAAAATTTTCTTCCAAAACATGTAATGAAGGGAGAACTTTTTTGAAAGTAGTACAAAATGAATCAATAAACTAAAAATATTTATTATCTACTATTATTACAATAAATAATTATAAATAAAGAAATAGAAAAGAATATGTGAAAAAGATTTTGCAATTATTTTTTCTTCTTTGGGAATAAAAAGAAATACTAGTAGCTATAGTTGCTCAATTCGAACTCCCACAATTGAAGAGTGAAATCTAATTGGTAAAAAAATCAACTTAAAATTTTTATGAATTCATCAGTTGATTTTAGAAATATTATTTTATAATTTTATGTTTTTCATTTAAAATTGATTTAGTAATATTTTTTTAATTTTTGAGAAAGATGCAATTTGAAATATTTAATTTCATATTAAAAATATAATTATTTTAGTGTATAAATATATATTAAAATAAAAATAAATTATTACTTTTTAATATAACTAAAATTAAAAAAAATTAAGTCTCAAGCGGAGAACCATTCTAATAATAATAATAATAATAATAATAATAATATATTTTTGGATTTAAACATTTAACTTATAAAAAAATGATTGCATCTAGCGTAAAATAAAAAATAAAATAAAACTGAAACTCAACCCTAATTCAAATCTAGAAGGATCCGATCTCAAAAAATTTCAAACCCGTAAAAAGCTTGAGCCTATAAAGACTAGAGTACAAAAATATCCCAATTCAACATAATTTAACCCAAAATAACTTGACTTTAACTAACCTAATTATTGATATTTGGAGGCCGAAGTTAAACTAATCAAATGGCATTATTATTTGGCTTTTTTATATAAATAATATAATTTTTTTTATTTATGAAAATAGGCTAAAATCAGACTATTTACCGAAATAGGCTAATTTTTCAATTTAATTGAGAAATCGTCATTTCAAATGGCGATTTCTCAATTAAATTGAAACAATTGCAATTTCGGTGTAAATCTGGTGATCGGAGGGTAAGACAATTGGGAAATCGCCATATCACATGGCGATTTCCCACCATGGATTTTTTTTTTTCAATTTTTTTCTTTAATATATCGCGATTTAGTTTATAAATTTTAAGTTTTATTTATATTTGAAATTCGTGACTAATTTTTAGTTTTTATTTATATTTAAAAATATGTGATTAATGTATGAAAATTGAAATTTTTTAAAATAAAATAAGTTGATAAGACTAATACAAAATGATCAGATTT
>JBBYHM010352582.1:0-23434 GCA_038381775.1 Adansonia rubrostipa | reverse complement strand
ATTACACAACACATTTAGTTCTTAAATGGCAAATATTTATTTTAATAAACTAATTAATGGCTTAGATCTTAAATAGTTGACTTTTTTTTTAATAGTGTGATTATGTGATTTGGTTTAATTTGATTGAAACGGATGTATATTAGTGTGGAGTAATTGTTAGAGCTCTTTGTATATGTTCACAAATTCCCATATACATTTGTTAGAAGAATTTTACTATTTACTTTCTTAAAATCACCTTTTAAAATTACTTGATATAATAAAATCTGTAGTAAATACAATGAAAATTAGAAGTAAAATTATCAACTATTATATTTGAACAATGTTATCATTATAAATAGTATATTAAAAAAAGCCACATAAAGTACCTAAACAGAACTTGTTAATAATGTAGATATCAAATTTTATCCAGGCAATTTTTAGGACACTCGTTATTCGAAACAATTCAATTAATCAAGCCATTTTTAATTTGGGTTTGTTGGATCCAGATTAATTGGGCTTAATTCATTTCAATTTAGGCTTATTTGAAAAAATACAAAAAAATATATATAAATAAAAAATGCTTGTGAATAGGTTGCATATGACCAACACAGCAAGCATTGTTTTAGTCATGAAATCATAAAAACCAATCAAAAAGGAAAGAAAAAAAAGAAAAGAGTGGCTTGAATTTCAAACCCAAGCCACCTTGTAAAATAAGTCATTTTGACCCATACGACAAACATGACTTTATGTCATGAAATCACAAAAATAAATCAAAAAGAAAGAAAAAATAAGAAAAGATAAAATAAAAAGAGAAAGGAAACAGAACCAGCCGTGGCAGCTTCTGCCATGGATGTTGTTCCCAAGCCACCAATCATTTCAACTTTTCTTGGGTTATATAATCACTGAGAGATGAAAAAATTGGGGGGAGAGCTTTTAGAAAAAATTCTTCAAGAATTACAAAGAAGAAAAACATTAGCTTTGAAACAAATCAAAAATTCAAAGTGGGGTTTTCTAGTTAAAGAGGTTTCAATACTTATTTTGAGAATCACAACGGTGAAAAGGAAGCTTATATGGAAGGGAAGAACATACTAGGGTTTGGGAACAATCCAATGGTGGATGGTGGTCGGATTTGAGGTAAAAGATTTAAACTTCTCTTGTAAATTTATAAAAATCTAAAAGGATTTAGAAAAATTTGACTTCGGATTTGGAAAAAAGAGGTCGAAAATAGTCTAAAGGTGAAGTTTGAGGGCCAATTACCATCGGCAAGTGGTGGTTGACAACGGTGGCCATCGGCCGATGCAATGGTTGATCATCGATTTTTAGGTTTTTATGTTACTAGTTTTTTTCCTGTAGCCTAGTTTTAGGGTGAAGAAGAACAAGAGAGAAAAAAGAAAGAAAAGAAGAAGAAGAAGAAGAAGAAGGAAAAAAAATTGAATGGCTTAGGTTTCGAACCCAAGCCACCCATGTAGAAGAAGAGAAAACCAGCCACTTAACCTCACCCTTCCTTCAAACACAAAATGTCAACAAATGTATTAAACTATTACTGGGACCTAGGGTGAGATTTTTATGCTTGAGGCCGTATTTTATCATTATGAAATGCTTGTTTAAATGCCTCTTGATGATATTTGCATTTAATTTTTTTTATCATGTTTATTTGATGTGCTAATACATATATATATATATATCTATGTATATATTTTTGAAAACACAATCCAAGTTAGATTAAGATTCACATAAATAATGGGATTAATCTTGGTCTATTATTTTTCACAAATTGACATTTTAATCTTACGGTAATATTAAGCTATTTATGTTAGGGTTCAAGGTTAAGAGAGGCTAGATATTCTATTTTTTAAAATAAAATGTCTCTTTTTTATTGTATCTAAACTTGTTTATGCCTTGATCTTTGCCCAGAGTCCTTGTGTTTATCACATGGTCAACGGACTGTTTCATCATCCCAAACTACTCCAAAATTATGTAGGTGAGCTCGTGAAGCCTATGTCACTCATTGTGTTTTGACACGGACATCTAGATGTCTATGGCTCGAATTTAGTCCAAAAAAGTCTAAAAAAAAAATTCCTTGTTTTATGCTGGTAGCACTGTATTCATGACTTGAAAAATTATTTTCGAACCATAAATATTTTTTTTCATGAATTTTTTGATATTTTTCTTGAAAAATTATTTTTGAACCATAAATATTTTTTTTCATGAATTGTTTGATATTTTTCTTATAAGGGCATCGAATCACCTTTCCAATGGTGTCTTGTTTTCCGTCGGATCATTCTGGATGAAGGAGTTAAGATTTTTTGAAATTTTGCTGTCTGAAACCCTTGGAATCAGCAATTCACATTTTGTTTGGGCCATTTCGGCCCACCAGATGGTTTTTTTTTGGATTTTTCAAATTTTTTCATAAAAAGTTTGTGAAATTCCCTTTTCAAAAAAGTACCTTTTGCAATTTAATGATTCCGTATGAGTCTAGAGTGATTTTTCAAATTCAGCTACCCCATTTCCCCTGTATATGCTGCTAGCATCGAACCAGTCCCTACTTTGAAAAATATTTCCACCTAGGAGGCAATTTTTTGGGATTTTGGAATAATTTTATATTGATTCTTATAGAATTAACTTTCCAATGGTACCTTACACAACCCTTAGAACTTTTGAATTTGTCTAAAATAAAATTGGGAATGAGGACAGCATGATGCTATCCTTCGAACTCTCACTCCGAGGCATTCAAATGCCTCCATGTGATCACAATCAATCCATCTAGTCGAAAGGAACATGCATTTTCTCCTACAGGCTTAGACCAAGGCATGAACAATTTTTAAGCTTTATCACCATTATTTTTATCAGTTCTTTTTAATTAAAAACCACCTATTTTACCAAGAATTTATCAAAAATTATCATTTTGTTAAGCAATCACCGAACCTTTGTCAAGGTGAATCCTTTTAGCTCGTTCTAAAATCATTGAAGTTTCCATTAGGGATACTCTAACCTCCTCTTTTGAGGGAATACTTCAACCCCATCCTTTGAGGGGATACTCTAACCTTACTTTTGCAAACCTCATTTAAAGTTTGAAACTTACCAAAGTTGTCATTTATGGGGATACTCCAACCCCATCTTCCAAGGGGATACTCCAAGCCTGCTTTTGCAAACCTCACTCAAATTTCAAAACTTACCAAAGTTATCATTTATGGGGATACTCCAACCCTGTCTTCCTAGGGGATACTCCAACCCCGTTCTTTTTCAAAAATTATCAAAAAATAGTCAAAATTTGTCAATTTAAATTTGTGAATCTCATTTTTCTTAAAATATTCAAAAAATCAATTTTTCTCTCCTCGAATTTCATTCAAATTTTTCAATGTTCAAGCCTGGTTTTTACATTTTGATTAGTCTATGGATCTTAATGCATCTCTAAAATTGTTGATTAAGTTATTTCAATATAATCAATGACAATAACGAGATTCATTCTTATCATCCCTTCCTCTTTTCCCTTTTTTATGTGATTTACTTTTATATGATATTATTTTTTTATTTTACTAACACATTTTCCCTTATGTTGTTCATCTTGCATTCATATTTTCAAAATCGTTAAAAAAAAAAACACACAAAGGCAATATTTCATGTCAATATCTCTCTAGTACTTGACCTAAAATATCCGATTTTAAAAAAAATAAGGTCATTTCTAATCATAGTCTCTATGTTCTTCACCGTTCTAAGGTGCACATGAGATTCAAATTTTCTTTAAAACCTAAGTTTAATTTTTTATACAAAATTCATGCATTAAAAAGGGGATTATATTAAATAATGACAAGTCAAAATCGAGAAAACTACAACCAAGTTTGGATGTGGCTAGAAAGGTACCAATTTTGGGTGTTGTGAAGAGGTTTATACCTTCTTGTGCGTAACTAACTCCCGAACCCAACCGTCAAATCTTTGGACCACGTAGGCCATGAAACCAATGTCTTGAGTTTCATAACTCAAAATATTGATTTCAATGGGCATCTGATCATGCCTAGCCTAAATGATCAGTGGTGACTCTAATTGTTGGCCACATCATGGTGGTCACGCAAGACTAGTTAGACGAGCGATTCGTCCAACATTCTCTTTTCAAGGTTAGGAGCCGAGAATTCATACTTTCTCACTACCCTCACATCGAGAAAGAAAGGAAGAGTCCCGTTCGACAGGATTTTTCCCCATCGAGAAATACTTTTAAGTCACGCACGTGTTTTTCATGGGAGGCACGCTGTTGACAAATAACATCCTTATTAAATATTATTATTAAAAAGTATTTAATCTAACTTTTTTTTGTATAAAAATCCTTTAAACATACTTTTAATATTCCTTGATGAGATGAAATTAAATAATTTAAAAATGTTGTACAAATAAGTGGAAATAATACAATGGTATCACTTTAATTTTGATCATCATATTATATTAAATGATAATTAATGAAGTTGCATCTCCAATTTATAATCAAGTTTTTTGGTAAATATATGAATAAAAGAGTTTTTTTTTCTTTTTTGAGAAATATAGAGTTGGATCTTAAATTATAACTTCAGTAAAGTAAACAATACAGTGGATTATTTTCATGCATACTTTTACTTCTTTGACACAAATCTTAGATATTATATGTGTAGGTAAATAAAAAATAATGTGATTGATTTGCATGAAAATAGTCATTTCTACTAATTATTCAGTCAAATCTACTGAATATACTTTACATCGATCCTACTAAAATTTGTTCTTTTTATAGGGAAAACAATGGTCTTTATTTTCTAAATTCCACTATTTCCAAAAGATATATTTTTCGTAGGATTTTTCTCATCCTGCTAATGAACATACAAGTTTTTCTTATTATTAAGTCAAGTGACATCGATTCAGTCAAGAAATGATAAAAAAATTAAATTAAAATTATAGATATAAAATAAAAATTAAGGATGTTTAAGTTTTTTAATCTTAAATTATTAAAAGAATTACTTTTAAACATATCTTTTAATTTAAAAAATAACAATTCACTTAAAACAAACTACCTCTTTATTTTTTTAACTTATTATTTTTTAAACAACATAATTAAATTTTTATTTTGCACTTAGATGAGTGATTGTGATAAATAATGATAACAATAATGATGATGATGATGATGATGCAACCTTACCTACCCATTTCTTAGCAAAAATAATAATAATAGTAAATCAACTTTTCCTGCCTAGATTTTAGCAAAACTCCATTTGTAGGGGAACCCTAGTCGATTCACCCGACCAAACTGACCTAAACTAATGCTAAATAGTTCAACCAACCAAAACAGCTAAATGATTCATTTGATTCAATATAATCAATTTCAATAAAATTTGATTACATAAATTCATTTAAATAAGTGCATTCAAATGGCTTACAATTTTTATTTTTTAAATAAAATCAATTGAACAAATAATATCTAATTAAAAAGTAAAAAAGTTGCATACTTTTATTTATATTAATCATACCCAAGTCAATTATCCTATCCAACCCATACCCATTTTCCTAATTTCATAAATCAAATTTTATAGATCTAAAACAAAACTCAAATTGATATAATTGACCAAATCATTTAATTTTGATTCAATTATTTTAGTTCCTTGTATAGAGTTTAACTAGTTTGACTTGTTTTTAAAGCAAGAATCACTACCTTATTTCTAACTTTTAAAAATTAGAGAAAATAGCAAACAATTAATGAGTATAATTATGACTAAATTTATTTAAGGGTAGGATAGCTACCCTAAATAAAATGCCTTGCCTCAAAATGCGTCGAATTTGAGTATAATTTTTTATTCAACTTATTTTAATTCCAA
Source organism: Adansonia rubrostipa (assembly GCA_038381775.1). NCBI lineage: Eukaryota > Viridiplantae > Streptophyta > Magnoliopsida > Malvales > Malvaceae > Adansonia > Adansonia rubrostipa. Next base: position 17,627 of record JBBYHM010352582.1, on the reverse strand, counting down.
TCACTTTTTAATTAATAAAAATATTTTTATTTAAATTTAATTATAAAATATATAAATATTAATATAAAAATAATTTTTTAATATTTTAAAATAGTATTTTAAATCTAAAAGATATCTAATCCAATTAATTAAGAGATACAATTATACATGTACTAACAAAACTCAAGATAGAATTAGGTTAAATTATTAATAAGTTTTATGGAGTAAAATGATTATCGTGTCTATGTGAAATGTGGCCTAAAGAAATCTAATAAGCTAAACTAAAATCTAATAAGCTTTTAAAAGGAATCTCATTTATATAATTATAGTAATAGCCTCCTCCATTATCACAGACCTTAAAGAAATTAAAAATTAAAACTGATGGGTCTCAAATTTTTCCATCCATCAATGTTGTCAATTTTTATATGTGATTTCCTTCAACAACAATAAATGCTATGTGAATTTTTACTTACAATTTTGAGATTGCCTATTAGCTTATAATATAAACCATATAAAATCAAATTATTGAAATAGAATTAAAAGATTAATGCTACTTCTTTGTTAGGTAGCTATATATAATAAAAAGATAAAAAGAACTAAATACTAATAAGCTTTAAAAGGAATACTTATAATATTCTCCATTTCATTCTAAAACCTAAATAAAGTAAATAACTAAAACTAGTGTGTCTCAAAATTTCCCATAGACCCATGTGGCCAATTCTTTTATGCAAAAGTGTTTATTATTTAGTTTTAATATATTAATTAATTAAAATAAAATTTGACTATATTAATCAATTAATTAAAAAATTTGGTTTAATTATAAATATAATAATTTGAAAAAAATTTGATTATCAATTAGTTTGATTTGGTAAATAATATTTAAATTAATAGATAATTAAATTGACTGATTAAATGCCTCTATTATTTATTTCAACATCAATAATATATATAAAATTTTATTTGCAATTTTAAAAATGCCTATCACCTTATGATCCCAACTCTATACAACCATATTATAGAAATTGGAAAATTTTTAAATGGAAAATTTCAATTCAATTTTTCAATTCCATTTTTCAGTTTTTGGTTTCTAATAAATTGAGAGAGTTGTGGTTTGTTTTTGTCTGTCACCTCTCAATCAAATTATATGAGGTAATTTTCTATGGTTTGGGTATTTAATTATACAAATTAAAATGCGTTACAAAATCATATCACAATGCTAACTCAATAGTTATTAGAATTGAGCAAAACTAATATGAGAAAATTTAAATTTTGGACTAAAACTTAATTTTTAATGAAAAATTATATTTTGAAATTAATTAAATTCATTTACTTTAATTTAATTATTATGCAACTCGTAAAATTCTTTTTCAATATTTATTATTAGAGCCAACATACCCCAGTTACTTTTATCAAAAGTATGAATTTACTCGATTAATAAAATTAACATATCCTAATTTTTTACTATATAATTTTGTTTTTAATTGTATTTTGGTTTTAGTTTTAACTATCATAGTCGAGACTTTTTTTTATTTCAATCTCTTTAACTATAATAATATCTTCTTTATTCAATAGACTTATTTTAACACACGAATAATGCACAAAGTAACACATGCTTACTCCAACAGCATAATCTTTAAAAACAATTTTTTATACTTTTTTATCAAAAATTATGACTTTTTTAATATAAATAGAAAAAATTGTAAATTCATTTATAATTAAAATTTTATAAGTGTTTTTTGTGTTTTTTTTTGTAATATTAAATTAAAATATTTGAATACTTATTAATTTAAAATTTATTCAGAAATTATAATTATTCTTGTAAATACCTTTTTCTCACTTTTTTTAGATTACACTTTTTTTTCTTTTTATCTTAAAAAAATACAATGTTTAACACTAATATTTAGTAGTTTTGATACTGCCAATTATCTTTCTTTTTTTCATTATAATTCTTTATTAGTACTAATGTTTCAAATTACATAATATACATTTATCAAAAATGTATATTTATAAAATTTAACTTTTAAATCATTATCTATTTAGATATTTAGATATTCACATCAATATGAGTATAAAAATAGTTGTGTTATATTTTTATGTTAGTTTAATTGTTGTGGTTAAAACATAAATTGACATAAAAATGTTTTGAAGTTAATTGTTACGATTTACTACCTTAACTTTTTTTAAATAATAAATATTTTACCTTTAGGATTTTTTTTCTTAGTATATTAACATCAACATCACCATATTTAGAGCTATTCTCTAAATTCATAATCTTTTTCTTTAATTTGTAATTAATCACATCAGAAAAATTTTTTTTATCTAAGATTAATAAAATAGCTCTAATATTAGATAATATATGTAGTTATTTTACCTCAAAAAATAAAAGGTAGTTATAAATAAAGAAAGATTTAAAAATTTAAAACTTTTTTTTCAATAAATAATAGTATTTAGCTAATAATTATATGAAATTATCTATTAAAGTATTAACAAATATGCTCCATTTTAATTAGTGGCTTAAGAATTTATTAATTAAGTCTTATTAGTGCAATTATTCTTTATAATTGAAGCTTATATTCAACATATATATATATATATAAAGTGTGCCTGAATTATGAAATTTCTCAACCAGTTTTATTTTTGGCAAATTATTTCTTTTTTTATCTTTTGTATAAACTAAATTGTAAAAGTGCATGTTTTATAATTAAAATTAAAAACTATCTCAAATCTAAAAATTACATTTATGATTTTTATTTGTTGCTTTATTTTTTGAGTTTTAGAATTTTGTTTCTTGGTTAAACTATTCTAACATTAGATAGAACTTAAATACAGAGAGAATTATCAAGTATGTAAGTATCTTGTTGCTTTTTGACAAAATTTTTGTTTTAAGTAATATGAAATTTATTAGCATATAATAAATAAGTTGACGGATGTGGAGACTATTATTAGTTTTAGTTAAAATTATAGAAAATATTATCAAATTATAGTTGTGTTAGGAATTTGTTTTATAAGTTGTAAGATTTTGTTTTTTGGTTTGTTTAAATAAGAAAAAAACTCTCAATCATCTTATACGAATATAATTTTCCTTGTCTGAAAGAATTATTTTAGCAAATAATTAGAACGAGAGCATTATAATATAACTTCTGAAATTATATGTTAAAAGCAAGGCCTGAAGCAATTAATAGGTTATAATTATATAGTATTTCAACAATTCATATAATTAGAACATTAACTTGCATATTTTTTTTTAGAATTTTTTATTAAAAAAGGAAGTAGCTAAATTAAAACTTTCATATCTAGATAATATATCATTTCTAAACAAAATAACAAGTATATGAACTTATTATTTGTTTCAAAAAAAGAAAGCTATTGCAATTGATATGTGGAAATGCTTAAATGTATTAAATGAGTATATCATTTCTTTAGATTTAAAGCTATTAATATGTTTCTTTCCTTACACTAACAAGGCAAGGACTTGTTATAGGAGTTTAACTTAAAGTAAAATTTTCATTAATTATTGCGTATATTATTTTTTTTGCTACTTGCTTATGCTATTTTTTTGTTTGTCGCCTAAGAAGTTAAATATAAATCAAAAGGAATTAGTAAAAAGCAAAATGATAATTGATTAAAAATTAAGTTTCGCAAGCTACATCTTATATATATGTGTGTGTGTGTGTATGCACGCACGCATATTTTTAAAAATGTTTTTTTTGTTTTTTTAACAATTTCTTTTACTTTTTGCTTTTGGAAACAAAAAACAAGTTGTAAATTAACAATCAAATGATATCTTATTTTTTAAAATTAAAAATTAATTTCAAGTCTTGTTGTTGACTTTTTTTTTTACAAGATCAGAACCCTTTTTCATTTATTAGTGGTAAAATAGTAAAAGTCATGAGCCTGAAAGCTTGAAACAATATGTTAAAAAAATGGGTATAAAAAGTGAGTTTTAGTAATATTAAGATGAAGAAGAAGAAAAATTTAAAAAAACTAAACATTTTTAAAAAATAATGATAGAATCTCTATACAAAAACAACACTTGTAAATTGGTTGAACTGCCAAATAACCAAAATATTACTAGTTGCAAATATATCTTCAACAAAAAAAAAGGTGTTCAAGGGTTGAGGCAGCTAAAGTTAAAGCACGATTGGTTGGTAAAAGTTTTAGTTAAAAAAAAAGGGATGGATTATAATTAGGTCTTTCTCTACTTGTAAAGCATAGCTTCATTTTTGTGTTGCTTACAATGGTAGCCAAGTTTAACCTAGAACTTGAGTAGCTTGATGTGAAAATAGTACTTTTGCATGGTGAGCTCAAGGAAATGATCTACCTGTGTCAACTAGAGCGCTTAGCTTGGTAAGTAAGATAATGTTTGCTTATTTTAAAAAGTATTTATATAGACTGAAACAATTATCTAGGTAATGGTACAAGCGGTTTGATAGCTTTATGATTGAACATGCTTACACAAGATGCACTTAGTTCTATTGTAAAAAACTCTTAGATGATTCATATATTTATTTGCTGTTATATGTTGATTACATTTTGATCACTTTTAAGAATTTCAGAAATCAATAAGTTGAAATCTTAGTCAAGTGGTGAGTTTGAGATAAATGATTTGGGCACTACCAAGATCATAAAGTAGGTAAGCTTCAGTTATCACAAAAAATTATATTGAAAAGGTGCTTGAATGCTTTGGCATAAACAAGGTTAAACCTGTGAGTTCTGCTTTAGTAGCACATTTCAAACTCTGAGCACTGTTGTCACCATAGTCTGATGAAGAAAAGCAGTAGATGTCTCACATCTCATACTCGAGTGTAGCTAGAAGCGTGATGTATGCAATGGTTTACATTCGTCTAAATATTTCAAATACAGTTAGTGTAGTAAGTAGATATAAGGCTTGTCCTGGTAAGGAACACTGGCAGGCTATGAAATGGATTCTCAAATATTTGAGAGGTACTGTGGATTTATTTTTTGTTTATGATTAAAGCAACTATTTTAACAGTGTCACTAGTTTTGTGAACTCTAATTATGCTAGGGATTTGGATAAAATACGATCTCTAACGGGTTATGTATTTACTTATTCTAGAGGAGCCATTAGTTGGAAAGCTATTTTACAGTCTACCATAGCCTTGTTTATGATTGAGGTGGAATATATGGTAGTAGTAAAAGCAGTGAAAGAAACATTATGGATAAAAGGTTTGGTAAGCAGTTTGGGTTTACAACATGATTCTATTGTTATATTTTGTAATAGCTAGAGTGCCATTTATCTAATCAAAAATCAAATGTTTCATGAATGGACTAAATACATTGACTTCAGATACCATTTTGTCTGAAATCATGTTACGAAAGGTGGTATTATGATCAATAAAGTTGATATTAAGGAAAATCTTGTAGACATGTTAACAAAAGTTATCCCTGCCTACAAGTTCATGCATTGCTTGGACTTGGTTGGTATCCACAATTGGTGAACGACCTAAGATGCATATGGAAGAGGCAATCAAGTTTCAAAAAATTTATTATAATTTTTTGACTAAATAAAAATTTTAAAGCCAAGGTGGAGATTTGTTAGAAAATATGGTTTCAAAATTTCAACTCCTCCACTGCTTAAGTATCAGATATGGCTTAAAATTTTTTTTCAAAGTTAATCAAAGTTAGGAATCAATCCTACCAAGTTTAGCAAATTTCAGTTAATAAATGTCAAGGTATATTAAATTGCCTTTAAAAATTTTGTTTGTTACAATAAATGCAAAGTTGCTTATGGTGAGTATAATAAGCTTTAAGCCCTAGCATTTTACAGAAATGAATGCAAGAATGAAAAAGCAAGAGCAAGCTGAGATTGAGACTAGAAGCAACCCATGTAATGATTTTTTGAGTTTTTTGGGGAGTAGAGTTGTGAGCTACTGGGTAGCTTTTTTAGAGTGTCAAAACACTTGTAATCTTCTACTTATTATTACAATAAAACTTCTTGTCGCTTTTGCTCGTGGATACAGGCTTAAAAGCGAAACCATGTAAATCCTCATCTTTCTTTAATTATTCTTTTCGCATTTTATTTCTTGTTGCGTGTCTTTTTATTTTTTAGTAAATTTATTTGCTATCATATTGATGTGTTTAGGTCATTTCCTACTCAACAATATGCAACAAAATAACTTGAAAAAAAGGTATTTATAGAAACATTGCAAGATTGAAAAGCAAGAAAGAAAGGAATAGAAAGAAAATAACTAATTGGAGAATTAATTGCTAAATTATTTAGAAATATGAAAAACAATGGAGACTATAAGAAAAAATTGTCAAACTTTTAGATTTAATTTTAAGTTAAAATATAGAATTAAATATCCTAAAAATATATGAGAATAAATTGGTAAATATTTGGGAAAGAAAAAAAGAGAAAGAATAGAGGAATCAGAATGTTTAACTTTTATTAAAGTTAAAATTTTTCTACAATAAAATTCTAAGTTAAAATATGAGAATTAAATGAATTAAATGCCCTATAAACAATGTAAATTATTGGGTGAATAACTCTAGGAAAAAAGATAGAAAGAATGAAGTAACGTTTAACTTTAATTTCAAATTAAAATGTAAGAATTGAAAATTAACATTACATAATTGAAAAAGAAAGATAGAAAGAAGTAAAAGGCTAAATCGTATAAATCCAACCTTATTATTGAAATATAAGGATTAAATATTCAATGGATAAATATTTTTTTGAAACAAACATTTTATTTATTTATTAAATACTGATAGCACAATTTATTACAACTTGGTAAACTTTATCAAGGTATTCTCCAATCCAAAAAGAATTTGCACTAAGTTTTATAATAAATAGCCAAAGCATGAACTAAGAGTGAATTCTACAGACCTCAAATTGTTTTACTTATTGTCTTCGTTTATCATAATGGAACCTAGGAGTGAGAGGTCATCTTTATCCTCCTATAGTTTTTTTATGACTATTAGAGCATCACTTCTAAAATGATCTTTCTAAACCCTATTTGAAATGACACCTCAAGAGCTCAATTGCTGCCATCACTTTTGATAGACTCGTATCACTATAGTGACTGATTTTTATGGCTACTATATCCATGATGAATTCCTCGAAATATCTAATTACCATTCTAATGGCTCATTTACTATGTTCCTAATGCATCATTAAAGTTTACTTTTTCTTAGTTGTGGTGGTGGAGGTTGCCAACTGTGTCTTATATTAACCTGGGTTGGTCAACTATTACTATTATCATCTTGAATCTCTTTGCACTCTTATACGATTATTCTTATCTACACCAGTACCTATTCTACATTAAAACTTTGATATTGAAAAATCACTTTATTCCTTACATTCCATAACATCCATAGTGTAACTATGAAAATAGTAAACTCCTCTTCCTTTAGTAACTTTGCAGTAGTATCCATCCAATCAATACCATATTCAGTTGTATTGGTTATTACATCTAATGGAAAGTTGCTGGCAGTAATGATGCCTTTGGAAAAAGTGTAGTCCCTAAAAGCATGAATGTCGATCTCATTTTTATGATCGCATCTTGGGCAGCTTGTGTTAATGTCATGGAGCTTATGTGCAAGATTAGCTTTTGTTAGGATTATTCTATGACATAGTCTTTAAGTAAACAATTTGATTTTAAAGAGAGCTTTGACCTTTTTCAGCATTTTCTGTATTCGTCTATGAAGTTTTTAAAAGTCTTAGATCTGTGCTAACATTCTATATCCACTCATAACGGAGTAAATATCATCCTTTGTATGCATCCACACTAATTTGTCAAAGGGTTTGCTCTTATATAACATACATTGACTCTTCCCTACTTATGCTTCCTTTCATTTCATATTCTTTTCATCAATTAGGTTGCTCACTATTAAAAATGAGAGACAATGTGGAGATTGATGCTAGCCTGTCTGATGATCCTTTTTTTAGCAACCATTTATCATTCCAAATTTTAATTTTTCCCATCTCTAACTCTGCATCTGATCCCTTCTGATAAAACTACCTTTGCTTCCTAAATACTTTGCAATATATATAAAGGATGATATCCCAGATCAGATTCCAAAAAGCTGTACTTAAGAAAATATTTAGCCTTTAGTATTTTGTAGCTTAAGGAAGAAACTATTGTATTCACCTTCACCCTTGCTCTGCTAGTAAAGCTTTGTTAAAAGGGTGCAAATTATGGAAGCCAATTCCACCTTTAGATTTTGCCCTGTAGACATTGTCTAATTGGAGGCAGTGCAATCCTTTATGTCATTGATTACTCTTCCACCAATAACCTTGTATGATTCTTGTAATTTCATTACACAAGGTTTTAGGCAATAGAAAGCAATTCATGACATACATGGGCAGAAACTAGTGTACAACTTTGATGAAAACCTCATTACATCTATATGAAAAGGTTTTGCAATTCCAACTTCAAATTCCTGTACTTTGTTGATTATTCCTTAGAAAGATTTTTTTCCCTATCGGGTTGGTAGCTACTTGTGTATCAAACATACTCTATATTCCATTCTTCTTTTTAATAAATGTGTTCGGGCTAAAGAAAAAACATACTTCTCAATTTATCTTTTGCCTCGATCTTTTTCATATTTTTTAGTGTGTGTTTGAACTTTCTTCGGTTGTTTATTTGCTTTTGCGAACAATAAACTATTATCTCCGAAGCAAAGATGATTAACTTGGGCCTTGATCTGCTTTCTTAAACTTTCAACAGTTCTCTTTTCCTTGGCGATTTGGTTAGTAATGTCAATAATCTTTCTGTGCATATTAGAAACAAGAAAAATGATAAAGAATCTTCTTGTGGATGACCCTTACTTGGTATAAAAGTCTTAGTGATATCCATTTATCATCAAAACCCATTTTTCTTATGACTAACTTGAGAAACATCCATTCAACCCTATCATACGCTTTGCCATATCAAGCTTGAGGGCAAAACAACTTCTTCTTCCATGTTTTTTTAATATTAAAGAATGAACAATTTTATAGGCTATTATGATATTGTTAGCAATTTATCTCCCTGGGATGAATGCACTCTGATTCTCACTAATACAAGATGAGAGGAAACATTTTAGCCTATTCACTAAGACCTTAGCAATAATTTTATAAATCACATTACAAAAACTAAATAAATATAAATTGGTCATGTTTTGTAAGTTTTTATTTTTTGGAATAAGAATAATATGAGTATGATTGATGGAATGCATATCAGATCTACCATTAAGAACATCTAGACACAGATTTGTAATATTAGTGCCAATGATGTGCCAAAACTTCTGAAAAAAAAAGTGCAAGCATAACATCAGGTTAAAGTACCTTGTATGGTTTATCTATTTGAGTGCTTTTATGATCTTTTCAAATCTAAATTATGTACATAGGAAATTATTCATCTCATTTATGACTCGTCGCTTAATTAAGTTAAGAATCTCATCATTGTTATGTGATCTTTGGGCTTTGAGCAATGTCTTGAAATAATCAATAGCTATTTTTTCCATAACATCGTTTGAGTCATACCATACTCCTCTAAACCCATTGTCAAATTCATCCTCCTTGTTTTTGCTTGAGCATGAAAGAAAGATATGTTCTTGTCCCCTTCCCTTAGCCACTGAACCCTCAATTTTTGCCTCTAATAAATTTCTTCTTCTTCAAGTAATCACTCTAACTACCTTTTGACCTTTTCCTCTTATTGAATTATCTCATCATTTGGTTTAATGTTTTGAAGCTTATACAACTTCCATTGAGATTCTAGATTAGATGTTTGATATCTCCTATGTTGATGGAATGTCATTTGGGCAAACTCATTCTTATCTCTTATAGCTTTTTTTGCACCTCATGATGACTACCTTTACCCCAAACTTTTGCAACTACTCCCTCACATTTAACCTTGGTTGTTTATATTTTCTCAAAATAAACTCTTTTCTTTCTCCTTCTTTTATAGCCTGCTTGCTTTGTCTTTATTGTGTCTAGTAAAACTGGCATATGATCTGAATGTGAACAAGTTAGATGCTTAACTATAATAAAGGAATTTTTCATATCATTCTTTTATAGCCAGACCCTGTTCAATTTTTCACACACTAGATCTTCTGCTCTCCATCTATTAGACCATGTATACCAACTTCCTGTATATCCTAAATCCAATATGCTCAACTATAATCAAAGAATTTCTCACTCTATTCTTTATAGCCATAACCTTATCCAATACTTCATGCAATAAATCTCCCGCTCTCTGTCTGTTAGATCATATATACCAACTTCCTCTATATCCTAAATCCAATAGGTTACTTTTTCATTAGATGCATTTTGAAAAGCTTTTATATGCCTATCATTTCTCATACAATTACTACTTTTTTCCCTCTACACATTACCTCGTTAAAATACCTAAAGCATGTCGAAGGTAGTGATAATTGACTTGAAAGTCGCCTTAACAAATTCCACGTGATATTTTCTCTTGTTAGAGTCTAGTTCACCATAGATCTTGATGATTCTTCGCAAAGCTTGATTACTTTCTATAAGTTTTATAGCAATATGGTTCATCAAAAAACTCTTCAACTGTAGGGTCATCTCACTCTTCAGCATCATTGCTAACCCTCTACGTTGTCCTTCGCAGCCCATTATAAAACAATTGTTCATCCTACAACTCCTGCATACTTTATCAAATTCATTTGTCTGATGTTTGGTTTCCCATAAGAATAATGTTTTGAGAGCTTAAGTTTAATTGAGCTTTCATAAACCTATAATTGTCCGTAGGTTCCCAAGCCCATGGTAGCTCCAAAATAATTTTTATTTTTGCAGGTGGTGCTGGTATTTGAACTTCGCTGTTTGGATACTGTCCTGTATTTCCAAGGTCATGCTTTGATATATTTTTAGAAGATTCTAGTTCTAACTTGGATGAGCCTTCAGTATTGCTTCTAGTTTTTCTTTTCCCTGCTTTGCAATCTTTATCATCATTAATGCTTCCTAATTGCTTGGATTTTTCATTTTTTACATCCACCAGTATTACTTCCAAAATTTTCCTCGTCACCTTTTATACGAACTTCTTACTTATTATTATTAGTTTATCCTAATTTATTACCCAAGATATTCTTATTTAACTTTTTCATTCCCTCTGCTTTCTTTGACTTAGAGACTTGGTCATTCTTTCCAACTAGTATCCCATCAGCTAAATTATCATAATGTTTTGGAATTTGACCTTCTTGTCTCACCTTGAATTTTACCGCATATCTACCTGATGAATCTCCTTGACAATAGCATTGATTGTCATTTTCCAAAACTTTGACACTTTCTATAACTATCATCATCTTCCTCCTAACCTCCTTATCATAGATTGCCCGTAGCTATGATGCTATGGTTTTTACATGATATAGCATATTAATGACAATATTGCCTCCTGACAATCTCCTAATGGTGGATCTTTTAGTTGGAGAAGCCCTAAGCTAATCACCATATTGTTTCAAACAAGATTCTAGTTTTGTTCCTTTCATTCTATCATCTTGGCGTGCATGATTGTATTCCACATCCACATGCCCTAACAAACCACATTCATAAAAAAACTAAGGAGTCTTTTGTATTTTACCCTTCCCCATTGCTGTTTGTTTCCTCTATTTTGTTTTAGTAATATGGCCCTCCTTAGTGGTTTGGTGATTGTTGAATGCCTTGAATTTTGATTAGATAATTCCTAATCAGATTATAATAAGGAGTAGACTTTAATCCTTATTGATTAGGATTGTATTTAGATAAGTCCTAATCAGATTAGGATAAGGAATAGAATTTATCCTTATTGATTAGGATTGTCCTTATTTAGTTAGGATTTGGTGATTATATATATGACACATTAAACTTTTTGTTGTATATGTATCTATTTTTCTAAAAAAAAATAAGAAATATTTTTCTTTACCCATGGACGTAGGTCATATTGATCGAACCATGTAAATCTTTTATGTTCTTATTTTTCTTGCTTTAATCTTCTTACTTTATTACGTTTCTTGCACAACAAATGGTATTAGAGCTATGTTACCTAGTGTTTCTATTTGAATATGGGTATTTAGGTATAATTTTATTTTGCTATTCAAGATGTCATCTCACAAATTCGAAATTGAAAAATTCAATAGATCGAATGATTTCACTCTGTGGAAGGTAAAGATGAATGATGTTCTTGTTCAGCAAGGATATGCAACAGTGTTGGAAGGAAAAGAAAAATTACCTACAAATTTAAAGATAGAGGAAAAGAATGAGATTATGGCAAAGAGGCACAGTGCGATTCAGTTAAGTTTAACTGATGAAGCTTGAGAAAGGTGGTTGCCAAACAACTGTTACAGGGTTATGGAACAAGTTGGAAAGCAAGTATCAAAAGAAATCCCTAACCAACAAATTATATCAAAAGCAATATTGATACACCTTTCGGATGATAAAAAATATGTAGGTAAAAAATTATATTGACAATTTTAACCGAATTATTTTAAACCTAAAAGGTGCTAGGGTTAAAATAGATGATGAGGATCAAGCTATCATTCTTTTATGTTCCTTGCTGAGTTTATATGAGAATTTTATAGATGCTATGCTATATGGTAGAGACAGTGTTTTTGCTAGCGATGTGAAAAATGCTATATAGTTTAAAGAATTAAAGAGAAAAGTCTCTGATTCAAATGAAGGTGGTGTAGAAGTAGGTCTCATTGTTAGCAAAGGTAGGAACAAAGAAAGGAATGATGGGAGCAGAGGTAAGTAACAATCAAAATCAAGGCCTGGCAAACTTTGATGTTATCACTATAAAGAAAAAGGGAACCTAAGGAAATACTATCTATAATGAAAGAAGGGAAACAAAAAGAAGAATCAACTAGCAAAGGTAAAGCTACAGTAGTGCAAGATATCTTAATTGTGATTAAGGATAACTTTGATAAAAAAAAGCTAATGATGTTTTGACTGTTAGTACTTTAGGTTCTACAATACCTAGGTCTTGGACTCTAGTACATCTTATCACGTAACTTTTAGAAAAAACTATTTACTTCTTTTAAGGAGTGGAATGGCAGTGTTAAGTTGGGTGATGATGAGAAGCTTAATGTCAAGGGTGGTAGTTCTTATGTAGATTAAGATGTATGATAGGATAGTCAAAACATTTAATGCTTGGTATGTTCTTGATCTTTACAAGTATTTGATCTCTGTAGAAACCTTAGCTAAAAAAGGGTAAAATTTTTCTAGTGAAAATGAGCAAATAAGAGTCTTAAAAGATGCTCTGGTCATGATAAAGGGTAAATTGTAGCATGGAATTTACATCTTGATGGGTAGTTCAGTGATAGGAATAGTGGTAGTATCTCATTCCTTAGAGCAACATGATGATTGTACAGAGATTGGGTCACGTGAATAAAAAGAAGCCTGTAGTATTGAGTTAACAAGGATTGTTAGGTAGAGTTGAAATAGGAAAACTAGAATTTTGTGAGTCTTGTGTTATGGGCAAGCAGCGTAATGTGAAATTCAATTCTAACAAGCATACTTCTGCTGGTATCCTTGAGCATTCATTTAGATTTGTTGTGTCCCTCTCCATTTGAATTACATAGTGGATGCAGGTACTTTGTTACTTTCATTGATGATTACTCTAGAAAATTTTGGGTATATTTTTTGAAATTAAAGGATTAGGTATTTGGATGGTTCAAAGAATGGAAGATTATGATTGAAAAACGATCTAGAAAACAAGTCTAGACACTCAGAACAGACAATGGTTTGGAACTCTGTAATGCACCGTTTGATGAGTTTTGCAAGAAAGAATGTATAGTGAGGCACCACACTATTAAACACACACCACAACAGAATAGAGTTACAGAACGCATGAACCAAACACTATTGTAGCATGCTCGATGCATGGGATTAAATGCTAGTCTCTCAAAGTAATTCTGGGCTAAAGTAGTTAATACTACTTGTTATTTGGTGAATAGATCTCCATCAATAGCAATTTATTTAAAGACTCCTCAAGAGGTGTAGTTAAATAAACCCTCTAATTATTTGGCTTGCGTATATTTGGTTGGCCTATTTATGCTCATGTTAATGATGGTAAACTGGAGGCTAGGGTAATGAAATACATATTTTTAGGGTATACAACTAAAGTTAAAGGGTATAGATTATGGTGTACTGTGAAGGGTAGAACTCCATAATTTATAATTAACAAAAATGTTACTTTTGATGAGTCTATTATGTTTGGCCAGAAAGAGGAGCTTAATAGTCTTGCAGCTAACAAAGATCATGATGCCAACTAGAAGGTGGAGTTTGAGATTGAAGCTCTAAAGAAAATGACAACAAATCTTGAAAAACAACCCAGGGAAGAAGAAGAATCATAAAGTATACCAGCAAGGAGACCAAGAAGGGAAATTAGAAAATCTCTACGGTATACAGACTTTGCTGAGGTTGTTAATACTAATCTTGTTACTTATGCCTTGGTAGTTGCAAAGAATATTGTTACTGATGAACCAACGTAATATAAATAGGTAGTTCAGAGTAAAGAAACATCAGAATGGTTGATTACCATGAATGAGGAGATGCAATCTCTTACAAAGAATAATAAATGGGACCTGGTACCATTACCAAAGGGTGTGAAACCAGTAGGATGTAAATGGGTATTCAAAAGGAAAAAAGGTATCTTGGGAGTTGAACCAACCAGGTTTAAGACAAGGCTTATGGCAAAGGGTTTTTCAAAGAAGGAGGGAATTAATTATCATGAAGTATTCTCACCAATTATGAAGCATGAGATGATTCGAGTTCTTTTAGCTATGGTAAGTGCATTAGATCTGGAGTTAGAACAACTTGATGTGAAAACTAAATTCTTTCATGGGAAACTAAAGGAGCAGATTTATATGTCACAGCCAGAAGGGTTTCTTAATTCTAGAAAGAAAGACCATGTGTATTTGCTGAAGAAATCCTTGTATGGGTTAAAACAGTCTCCAAGGTAGTGGTACAAGAGGTTTGATGCATTTATGGTTTCTCATGATTTTGTGCATGATCAGTTTGATAATTATGTTTACTGTAGAAAGTAGCCAGATAGTTCATTCATCTATTTATTACCATATATGGATGACATGTTGATTACAGCTAAGAATAAAGCTAAAATTGACAATTTGAAGATTTTATTGAGTAGCGAGTTTAAAATGAAGGATTTAGGTACAGCCAAGAAAATTTGGGCATGGAGATTTGGAGAGACAAAAAAGTAGGACTTTTATATGTATCTCAATAGAAGTACATTGAAAAGGTATTCTAGTTTTCAAATGAATCATTCTAAGTCGATTAATGCTCCTTTGGTAGCAAATTTTAAACTTAACGCTAGTGCACTGCCTAATATGAATGAAGAAAGAAATTACATAAGTAGAATTCCTTACTCAAGCACAGTTGGGAGCTTAATGCTTGCCATAGTTTGTAGTAGGCCAGATTTAGCTTATGCGGTTAATATGGTGAGTAGGTTCATTAGTAATTCTGGGCAAGGTCACAAGGAGGCAGTTAAATGGATTATGCAATACTTGAAAGGTACGACTAACATTTGCTTGGTTTATGGTACTAATGGTTCTACTAGTGGTCTTGTTAGCTATACAGATTCTAATTATGGTAGAGATCTTATAAAAAGGAGATCCTTGACATGTTATATCTTCACCTTGTATGGATGTGTCATCAGCTGGAAAGTAGTACTTCAGCCTACAGTTGCCTTATCTACCACTGAAGTAAAATATATGTTATTGATAGAAGGAGTCAAGAAAGGTATATGGTTGCATGGCATTGACAAAAGGAGTCAAGAAAGGCATATGGTTGCGTGGTCTTGTTGATAGTTTGGGTTTAAATATTTAAAGACCTGTTATTTGTTGTGATAGTAGAGTGCATTGAACTTAGCTAAGAATCCAGTTTATCATGAAAGATTAAAGCATATTGATGTTAGGTTGAATTTCATTTAGGATGTAATTGAAGAAAAGTTATTCTCCATAAAGAAGATAGCCATAACAGATAATCTAGCAGATATGTTGACAAAGTTATTGCTTGTAGAGAAGTTCAAGAATAGCTTAGACTTGGTAAATGTTAGCATAGCATAAGGCCATTCAGGGCATGATGGCAGGGAGATATTCTTGGTTCTGAAGGCTTGGAAATTCAAGCCAAGGTGGAGAATTGTTGAGTGCCTTGAATTTTGATTAGATAATTCCTAATCAGATTATGATAAAGAGTAGACTTTCCTTATTGATTAAGACTGTGTTTAGGTAAGTCCTAGTTAGATTAGGATAAGGAATAGAATTTATCCTTATTGATTAGGATTGTCCTTGTTTAGTTAGGATTTAGTGATTATCTATATGAGGCACTCAAGTTTTTATTCTCTCTATATTAGTTTTTCTCAAAGAAATAAGAAATCTCTTTCCTTTCCTATAGATGTAGGTCACATTAATCGAAATCATGTAAATCTTCTATTTTATTGTTTTTATTGCTTTAATTTTCTTATTTTATTGCATTTCTTGCACAACAGTGATATCAAGTTCCACTCTCTCAAAAATCTTACCCACCCTTTATTTTGTTTATTTATATCCACCTCAATGAGAGATCCAATTTTATGACCTAGTCTCTCTGCCACTTCCTTGTTGAACCACCCCAAAGGAATATCATAGACTCTAATGCAAAAAATTGTAGTTTTGAAAAATAATCCATAGGCTTCATGCTTGATTTATAAGGCTAAAAAGGACGCAGTTCTTTGTTAGAATTCTAGGTACTACCTTCCATGACTCCGACCTTGTCTTTTTCTAACAAGAATTTAAATAGAAAGAGATTTTCTCCTAGGCAACAAATGAATACTTCTTTCACTAGTCTCTAGATAACCTTGAAAGTTTCAATCATCACATCTTTGTTGAAATGTCTTTTTGTCAAAAAACTACCAACTAGCCATGGCTTGTGATCATCGTCATCAAATAAATTCTGCAAACCCTCTGTCTCTAATGACTCGTTTTCTTCATATGTGAACTTTAACTTTGCCCACCACCTTTTCAAATCGTCTTCCATTATAACACTAATATTAAGACTATCTCTCCACTATAAAATCCCTAGGATCAATTCAAAATCTGGGGCAAATCACCTTGCACAAGAACAAGACTTACTACACTCCTACAAATGATGGGAAGACTTTTTTGCCCTCAATAGATAAATTATTGAAAGGAAAATAAAGAAATAAGAAAGAGAGGGAGTGAGAGGTTGCATAAAGAAGAAATGATAAAGAATAATTTTATACCTTTTATTTTGATATAAAAGATACAACATAAAGGCTTTTTTATACAAATAATATAAATTTTTTTTATGTACGAAAATAAGCCAAAATATTATTTACAAAAATATGCCATTTCAAATGACGATTTCTCAATTAAATTGAAACAATTGCAATTTCGGTGCAAATCCGGTGACCAGAGGGGAAGACAATTGGGAAATCGCCATATCGCATGGTGATTTCCCAACATACTGTGGGAAATCGCCATATCACATGGCGATTTCCCACCATGGATTTATTTTTTTTTCATTTTTTGTTTTTTTTCTTTCATATATCGCAATTTAGTTTATAAATTTTAAGTTTTATTTATATTCAAAATTACGTGACTAATTTTTTATTTTTATTTATATTTAAAAGTATGTGATTAATGTATGAAAATTAAAATTTTTTAAAATAAAATAAGTTGATAAGACT
>JBBYHM010352561.1:0-23462 GCA_038381775.1 Adansonia rubrostipa | reverse complement strand
TCTTATACTAGTCTCTATTATTTTTATGATTGAGCACTATAATCACATTTTCCTCATTGGGATACACAATGTTGGTGCATTGGTTTGGTAAGAAAAGCTTTTCTTACCAATATTTTTCTTAGAATCAAAGTTTATCCATCAAATGGGATAAACATGGATTCTCACAATAATCTCCATACTTTTCTCAATTTGGCACTATAGCCACGTTTTTCTCATTGGTATACTCGATGTTGATGTGTTGGTTTGGCAAGAAAAGCTTTTCTTTCAGCTATTTTGCTTAGAATCAAAGTTCATCTGTCAAATAAGACAAACATGGATTGTCATAATAATCTCCAGCCTTTTCATGATTGGGCACTATAATCACGTATTGCTTATTAGGATACACGATTTGATGCTTCGATTTGGCAAGATAAACTTTCTTTCCACCATTTTACTTACAAACAAAGTTCGTCTATCAAATGAAATGAGCATGGATTCTCATAATAATCTTTCTTATTTTTATGATTGGGAACTATAATTGCATTCTTCTCATTGTGACATTCGATATTGATGCCTTGGTTTGGCAAGAAAAGCTTTTCTTTTTACCATTTTGCTCAGAATTAAAATTTGTCTATCAAATGAGATAAACTTGGATTTTTATAATGATCTACATTTTTTTCCTAATTGCGCACTATAATCAGATTCTCCTCATTCGGATACATGATATTGATTTTTTGTTTAGCAAGGAAAGCTTTTCTTTCCACCATTGTGCCTAGGATCAAAGTTCATTCATCAAATGATATAAATCTGGATTCTCATAATAATCTCTATACTTTTTATGGTTTGGCACTGTGGTCACGTTCTCCTTAGTGGAATGGACGATATTGATGCGATTTGGCAAGAAAAGCATTTTTTCCACTATTTTCCTAAACATCAAAGGTTATCCGTCAAACAAGACAAATATGGATTTTCATAATAATCTCTACTTTTCATAATTAGGCATGATAATCACGTTCTTCTCATTAGGATACATGATATTAAAGCTTTGGTTTGGCTAGAAAAGCTTTTCCTACCACCATTTTGCTAGGAATCAATGCCTGTTCTTCGAAAGAGACAAACTTGGACTCCTAGAGTAATCTGCATTATTTTTGTGATTGGACCCTATGATCATGTTTTCCATATTGGGATACATGATATTGATGCTTTTATTTGGCAAGAAAGACCTTTTTTTCCTCGATTTTTCATAAAATCAAAGCTCGTCTGTCAAACAAAGATGTATTCCCATAATAATCTACACTTTTTTCATGATTGGGCACTATAATCATATTCTACTCATTAGGATACATGATATTGATGCTCTACTTTGGCAAGAAAAGCTTTTTTTTCCTCCATTTTCATTAAAATCAAAGTTCATCTAACAAATGAGACAAAGATGGATTCTCATAATAATCTCTATTTTTTTCATGGTTGGGCACTATAATCAAATTCTTCTCATTAGGATACATGCTATGATGCTTTTGTTTGGCAATAAAAGTTTTTCTTTTTGCCATTTTCCTTAGAATTAAAGTTCATTAATCAAATGAGACAAACTTGGATTCCAATAATAATCTCCGTTGTTTTCATGACTGAGCACTATAATCATGTTCTTCTCATTGGGATATGCGATATTGATGCTTTTGTTTGGCAAGAAAAGCTTTTGTTTCCTCTATTTTCCTTTGATAGCTTAAGGTAAAAATTGAACCAAGAGGAGGGTGAATTGGTTCTATGAAGAAATTGATCACAAATTTATCTTTAACAAAAATTTGAAAATAAATTAAAAGTAGAAAGGAGCTAAGGATAAGAAAAATAAATAATCGATATATAGAGGTTTGGTCATTAAACTTGAAGCCTACATCCTCTCTTCTTAGCACTTCCTTGCTAAGGTGATTCCTATAATTCACTAATAAATTTGTTTCCTTTAAGGCAAAGATATAACCTTACAACTCTATCTTTTTTAGGCTTAGCTAAAATCTTTCAATTCCTTTAAGAATTCTACCCTAAATTCTTAAGTGCTTTGACTTACTTTTACTTAACGCTTTTTGTGAAGTGTTTGCAAACAATTTAAACCTTTCATAGGTGGGTGTTTTCTAGAGTTTAAGTACAAAGTGGATGAGATACAATTTAAACTTGAATGCGTATAAATTTGATACAAGAAGAATGAAAAATTTGAAGACTTTATGCTTTTATTGTTCAATGCTTGATTGATCTTGTATCTCTTGCTCCTTTAGCTGTTAAGAACCTCTATTTATAGCTTGGAATTGATTTATAGATGTTGGGCATTAAATGAGATGGTTGGAGAGCCATTATAGCCTTCATAAATGCTTGTTACTATTCAAACCCTTGCTGTTATATTGATACAAAAATTAAAAAAGTGATCATTATGGCTCATTGTATCGATACATAACATGAATATCGATAATTGTCATCTTGTATCGATACATCACACTTATATCGATATATTTAGGGGGTTTCAGTTAAACCTTAGCTAATGCCTATAATGTATCAATACATATGGGATGAGTATCGATACTCACTACTTTGTATTGATACATGCTGCTTTGCATCGATACAATTAAGGGTTTGAAACAAGGTATTGATACATTTATGTATTGTGTTGATACATCGCTTCAAAAACCTTTGTAAACTGATTTTTTTTTGCTTGAAATTGACTCAAACATATCTCAAAACTATTCTAAGTATAAATTTGCATTTTGGAACATATATTTTTGAGAAAATAGAAAATTATTTTTTTCAAAAATTTTTTTCAATTTAATGCAAGTAATAAGTTATAAATAGTTGAGTATAAATTAATTTAGCTTAAGTTATTGTTATATCAAAACGAAAATTAATTCAAAGCTAACATTCTCTACCTTTTTGATATAACAAAACTTAAGATAAATTTGCTTATTAATGACTCCCCCTAAATTTTTGAGATTTGTAATGAAAAAGGCCCCCTCAATAAAGGCAATGGTTTTCAAAAGTTTTAATTTGAGAAAATAAGGTTGTTTAAAGCTACAACATTTTAAATCTACCATATTGCCCATGATTTTCACAATTCAAGCTATTGCATGTAAAAGTGTTCAATAACAATATGTTATTTGAGTTCTAACATGATAATACAATCATCATAAGCAAGTGCATAATATATCATCACATCAATAGATGCAAGACATATTTGGCAAATTTATAGCATTTCTCCCCTTTTTTGTTATATCAAAACATAAGAAAGATTAATTCAAAGCAATGAAGAAAATGCAATCATAATGTGCACAAGCTAAGATGATTTATTAAGAGCAAATCGTTAAATAGATTCAACAAAATAAGCAAAAGATGTCCAATGGAAGGCATATAATCCTAAAAACTTAAAAGTGATCATAAAATGAGCCTAATATGACTAATTATGATTGGTCGAAAGATCTTTGATAGGTGGAGAATAAGGCGAAGGACATGAGGAAAACCACTTAGAAGTTGTAGAATTACTCAGTTAACACTCGTTGACTATGCTAAAAATTAGAAAGGTGAGAATCAATGGAATCACAAAGGTGATCTCAAGAGTCAAAGCACTGCTCTCATGTGTCAAGATGTCCCATGATGGAATCATACATATGTTGGATGTCTATGGGTAAGATGATGAAGTGTTAGGAGTTGGGATAGGGGAGGTGCATCATGTTCCATATTATTATCCTCATGGTCAACGAGAGCAAAAGCATCTAGTTGTGCAAGAGGTGGAGATGGTTGTCGACAAGCCTTGGAAACAAAGTTGGTGCCTTGAATTTATACCCGATGAGCCACATGGATTTGCAGCCTATATAGTAGTAAGAAGATACCATATTCCCAAGTCACAAAAGATCAAAACCTTGAGTGTCGAAGTAGTAGCTCAATGCCATGCCATGTAAGAGGTTATGACAACCACGAACATAAAAACCAAGGTCCGCAAAGATAAAATAGGCAAGGTTTGGATGATACCCAGTTTGAATAATATGGAGCCACTAATAGTCAGAATCGCTAATCGAGGTGTGTTTGTTGTCGTATGGACAGAGCACATGGGAAATAATAAGATGAAGTAAGTGATCAACTAGAAGAAGAAAGATGGCTTTGTTATTTAGGGTACACAAGGTAGCGAGAGCTGGACCTTTATTAATTATGCCACCATTTGGGAAATTAAAGGCAATCGCAAGGGAAGCAAGGTTGACTGCAAGATCTTGTCCTAAAAGTTAAGATCAAATAATAAAGACACGATCATGATCATCAATGATAAGTGAGGCATTGCTAAAGAATGCATAAATAAGATTTTCGTGAACCAGAACATTAAGAGAAAGAAATTTGGTCCATGCAAAGGTATCAAAAGTTTGAAGGTAGGGATAAACAATAGACTAAAAGAAAGGGAAGTTGATAACTCGATAGTGTTGGATAGGCATATGAGCATAGATGGTAATGAATCACTCATAAGCCTATGCATTTCAAAAACATAAGTTAAACAATAATTGATTTTGGGTCAAAGGTGGTTGACAAGTGGAAAAAGTGGAAGCACGGTTGACAGGCACTTGATGATGGATATGTTTGGTTTTTGAAGGCATGGTAGTGTTTGAAGGTGTTTGGGGAATTTTGTCAAGTAGATGGTGACAAAGGAGAACTGGATGCTAGTTCAGACAAACTAAGGAGAGAACAGATATTGGTGAAGTGTTTGAAGTGTTTGGAAGGAATCGAATAAAGTGGAAGTAGGTTTTGATAAGGGTTGTCAAGGGTAGTGAAGGTTGCCAAAAGGAGAAGGTTACGTTGATAAAGCTAGGAGCAGATGAGGTGCTAAAGAAATGTTATTTAAGGAATACGATAGAGCACATGGTGGGCAGAGGGTTTTAGCGACAATGTGCTATAGTTTTTTGAGTAAATTTTACAACCTATCACAACAGCCAATTTTGAGAAGACTTGAGAATAAAAAAGCACTCAAAAATTTGGAAAAAGTTTGGACAAATTTTGAAGATTTTGAAGGGGGAATAGTTAGGGTTTATGAAGAGACTTTTTGAATTTTTTATGGTTTTAGGTGGTAGTGGATTGAGTTTTTGAAATAAAATTGTGAATTTTAAGAAATGAAATTATTTTGAATCAAGGATTATAGGAAAGGATGAGGATTTGATGACAAGTGATTTGTAAAGTTTTAGGGTTGAGGAAACTAAAGAAGTTATGGCTCAGGTTCGATGAAAATGAAGTTACCCGTGCAAGGATAGCCTAAATCGATAGTCTGTACCGATAAGAAAGAGGTGGTATCGATACAAAGAACAATTCTAGGTTTTTGTATTGATACGATAAACTATGTCTTAAAACTTAAAACAAGTTTGAGCTGTATCGATACAAGGTGGAAAGTATCAATACAAGTAACAATTTTAGGTTTTGTATCAATACCTTAAATTTGGTCTCAAGACTGGAAAAAAATTTTTGCTAGTATCAATACTTATAGCTCAGTATCGAGTTATTTCTATTAATATGGTATCAATTCGAGAATTTTTTTGACCTAATTAAACATTTTAAAATGCAACTTTGAACAAAACTTTGATATCAAAATCAATTTTCATGAACTAATCAAAATTTAACCATAAAAGAAAATCATTGAAGAACCAAAAGTCATACAAGAGCAATAATATCAAACAAGTAGCTATGTAAGGCTAGCTTTTCTAACCAAGCATGTTTTAAACAATATTAAGGCAATAATAAGAATTTTATCAATTTATAACTTTAGGGTGCATTCATTAAGCCAAGTTTTTTTTCTAATTCTGTAAAATCTATCCTTGTCAAGTGGTTTAGTGAAAATATCAGCTAGTTGATGCAAGGTATCAATGAATTCAAGCACTATATCACCTTTTTGCACATCATCTCTAATGAAGTGATGTCTAATCTCAATGTGCTTAGTTCTAGAGTGTTGAATATTGGGTTTTTGGTGAGATAAATGGCACTAGTATTGTCACTTTTAATTGGAATATGAGCTTAGAAGGCTAAACCAATCCTAAAATATTCACCTTCGGTGCAAAAGCATCTGGGTAAGTGAAATTACCAATATGCTCTTTGGGTACACCTTTGATAGAAAAGTATTTTGGTAACCTTAATGGACCTTAAAATGACCTTGGAAAACTAATCCAATCCTAAATATTCACCTTTGGCATAGAAGTGCCTTGTGAGCAAAATTACTAAAATGCCTTTATGGTATGCCTTCGACATAAAAGTATCTCGGTAACCTTAATGGACCTTAAAATGAATTTAGAAGGCTAAAGCAGTCCTAAAATATTCACCTTTGGCATAAACGTGTCCCAATGAGCAAATTTACCAGAAGGCCCCTAGGGTATACCTTTGGTATGAAAATATCTCGGTAACCCTAATGGACCTTAAAGTGGCCTAAAATGATAAAAAGTAGATGAATTTATTATAAATCGAAAAGCTAAAAGTTTAAGTTTGACTTAAAATGCAAAATTTTATATCAAGCCCCTAAATTTTTGAAAATTACATTTCTTATCCTTTGAAGGATCGAAATATATGAAAAGTTTTAAAATTTTTTTTATCCCTAGGAAGGCCATATAAATAATAGAAATTGTTAAAATCGGTGAAATGTACATTTTCCCCCCTAAATATGAAAATTTACTATTTAGTCCCTAAACTTTTAAAAATTTTCCCTTTAATCCCTACATTGTAAAATGCCTTAAAAATCATAAAATCATATGCAAATATATGGAAAATATAACAAATATATCAACAAGAATTCAGCCAAACACCTTAGCCTTAAAATAAAATTTTTTCTATATTTTACAAAATAACCCTTGAACTTTGTAAAATTACATTTTGACCATATATGATAAAATATCACAAAACATCATAAGAAATCATCAAACCAGTAAAGAATCCATAAAAAAAACATGGCAAGAATGTTTATAAAAATCGGGCCAAACACTTTTAGCCATAAGGCATAATTTTTCATATTTTGAAATTTAGTCCTTAAACTTTTTAACCCTAAAATATTAAAAATACCCAAATCATGCATACAAACTTATGAATTAGAAATTTCATGGCTTACAAATCTCGGCCAAGCAAAAAATATCACATTAAAGAGGTGATAAAGCTCTCGGCCAAGCTCTTGGCCAAGATTGCATGAAGAGGTGATAAAAACTTTTTTAAATGCTTCGTATATCATCATTAAAGTATTGAAAACATATTTTTTTATGCTTTGAATATCACTATCGAAGCTTTGAAAACATTTCCTTGACAAAATCTTTTAAATGCTTACAACTTCACCATCGAAGTTTCTTCAAAGCCTTCTTCACCTACCATACCATAGGATCGTGTGAGAATATGATAGATTTCTTTAGAGAATTATTCAATCTGTCCTGAAAAGTCATTAAATATTAAATATTAAATTAGCGTTCATTGATTCACTGATATAACTTAAATAATTTGGATAAATATCTGTTCAAGGCATATTTGTTTACTTCTACAAAATCATGAAAAGCATCATACTTCATCAAAATTCCAGTATTTATGGAATGAGATCACTTTCTCATTCTGACCTTGGGAAAAAATTGATCAAAATCTATGAAAATTCCAAAACAATTTCAACCATGGATTTTCTAATATCAAGGATAATGGATATGTTATCTTCATCATAATGTTAAAACTTTTTTTTGATGGATGATAACCATATGGGAGTTCTTTGAATAAAATGAAAAAATGAATTTAGAGGCATAAATAGGTGACATTACTAAAATTTATCTTTAAAAAATTGATATGGCAAAGTTGAGGTTTACCGAGGCCAAATTCAGATGGATGTTCGTTTAAAAAATTCCTTGAAAGACAAGCAATCAAGTTATAACATCCTTTTAATCTTCAAATAAAATTGCCTGACATGTGTTAAACTAATGCTAGTAAAACCAAGACTTAAAGGATTGATCTGAAAGGCTTTTAGTCAGCATAAATTCTTAAGGTTAGGTATAAAGCTCTAAAAGGTTATTTAGAAAAGAATCAACATTAGGGCATTTGAATCAACTTTTTGTTAAGGTCATGAAATTTTCAATGGTTTATGGTCTTTTCTGAATTAGAATGATGTGTTTTCTCTGATTAGTGACTATTTTTGTTGATTTAGGAGCAATTCTTAGCCTTTAAGCTTGCCCCATCATATTACTGAAAAATTAAAAATCATTCAAAAGGATAAAATTTTAAAGAGCTTCCTAAGAATAGCCTCATAGCCTAGATAGTTATGTTTGATCAAAATGGACTTTGTTAGGTACATAATGTAGGCCATGGTTTAGGGTTTAGAAACAAAAAGATAAATATGCCCAAATAAAGTGTTTAAGGGTAATTGAATCAAGGATCAGTTCTTTTTAGAAAGAGTTATTTCAACATGTCTTTTAAGATGAACAAATCTTTTTTCTTCAATGACTTTTGTTTTCTTTATTTTTCTTTATTTCTCTTTTTTTTTCTTTCTTCAAAACTTTCATCATTCTTTATTTTGAAAGAACTTGAAATTTCCTTTATTCTTCATTTGGAATATTTGAACTTGAAATTGAAACTTTCTTCTTTCTTCAAAATTTACTTCATGATGTTTGATTTGTTGTTCTCGTAACTTTATAATGGAATTTGCCCCTTCTAATCTTGAAGCTTTGTTTCACTTGCCTCGCAATGTGGGGGTAATCCTTGATTAGATTTTAGAGAAAGAAAATAAACAATCAGGCTCAAAAGGGACTACAAAGGGAATAATTTTTTATATTTAAGAAAAGATGAAGAAAGAAGGCCATTTTTCATTTCAAATATAGCCATTTGAATTGTAAAGCATTTTGTTAGGAAAAAAAGTTTATTTTTTTCAAAATCATTTTGAATACTTCAATAGCATGATGCTGCACTCAATAAAGGCTTAAGATATACCTTTCAATATGATTGGCTTCATAGCCACTAATGATTGGTTGAGCCTCTAAGAAAGAAAATCAGATTGGCTTAGAAAAGATCTTAGATCTCATATCTTGTGTATAAAAAATTAGTTTGAAAAGGTTTTGTTCAAAAGGAAAAGGAGATTTTGGCTTATGTTCACTCTTATTCTTCCTTAATTGAGGATTGGGAAGAGTATCATGAAAATTATGGTAAAAGATTATCAAAATAAGGGAAATGTTAAAATTACTATAATTATTTTGACACATGTCTGAATCTTTTAAGAGCATAACCTATTTGCTCAACCTTTAAAGAATCCATAGAAAAGAACATTTGGGTGTAGAAAGTCTATAGTGATGAAAGGTTTATAGCTAAATGTTTAGGAGAATTATATATGTAGAAGTGAAGGACCTTTCTAAAAGAGCTCAAATTGATGGTGATCACCTACCAAAGAAAAATTTTCCAAAATGTTCTCATTATCCTAAATATTGGAAATCATTATAAGCAAAATTCATGGTTAGTGAAGTATGCATATTATTTACAAATCAAAATTCATTTCATAAGAAATGTAAAAGATTGAAGTCGAGATAGAAATTGCCCCTGATTGGCATACTACCAAAAGGTCAATGATCCTTAGTCTAATCAGCCTTCATAGTCATCCACCCTTCCTAGGATTTCACTGAATTGGCATCCTCTATGGCTGATTTGTAGGCAAGCTAATGGAACATTAAGAGGTGCATCAAACTATAAGTCCTTAAAATTGGGAATTCCATAAGATGCATGGTTATTTCCTTCCATCATAGTCATGCCATAAGGACAACCACTATATGACTCTTTGCTAAATTCCTTAACAAGGAAGATGAATCCAAAAGCTCATTGCATACCAAAAATCATCCAAGTAATCCAAGTTGGAATTTGCAGTAGCCTATTATCTCTTATCGATCATGCTGATACTCTAGATTACCTTAACATTGAACAACATGCATTGGTTAATGGAATCCTCAGACAAAAAGTGTTGCACCCTGACGCTCAAATTACACCATCTTGGGTGGGGAATTTTCCAAGTTTTGTTGGAATGGCAAAGGTCATCTGATTTTATTGTGGTCATTAAACAATGAAAGGCTAGGGATAAGGACATTGTCTAAATAGACTTCCTTGTTTTCTTGACTTCCCATGGTGTTGCCAACTATTATATAATTACTCATGCCACATATGTTACTTGTTGCCCCTCGATCAACATGGATGTGTCTATGGGACTAGCTTCCATATACTGAACACCATAAAGTGGTTGCCTTTTAGCTTGCACTTCCCTGGATACCCGGTAGAAGTATTGGTAATACATTCTGGCTAGTAGGAAACTGGCTTCTTTGTCTATTTTCCATTTAATGATTCATATTATTTTACCTTAAGATATTTAAAAAACTTAAGTCAATTTGTGTGAATATGTATGTATCTCAACAACATTGATCATTATTGGCATCTTAGTATGATTGTAAATGAATGGAAAAATTACATAAATGAATGAAATAATAAATAAACAAATGTATGAATGAATGAGTAAATAAATAATTGAGTAAAAAGGAGGAGCATATAATGAAATAGATTAGATGTTGGAGAATTAACTAAGAATCAAACATGAAGATTATTGTAGAGGTAGGAATTTGAAGAACTCAAGTCATGATTCAACAACATTTTTTATTAACCAAAATTCTCTAACTTATCCATTGATTATGGGCGTAGCTAACCATATCCACAAGATTCAAAAGCTAAGTAACAAAAAGAATTGATCTTGCAAGCACTATGTTTTCCTAACTGTGTTGCATTTCTAAGGGATTTTTGCAAACCTACTAATTCATTTTTTTAATCATTTTTTAACCCTTCTATTTATAAAATTTGGCAAGTAGCCCAAAAAATTATTTGCAAAATCATTTCATTGCCTCTGTGTTCTAATACTTCCAATAACGTGATCTTTTTTTTTTCTTTTTTTATCCCATACAAATCTTCAACCATTTTTATCAATTTATTGAGCAGATTTTTCATTCCATGAACTTCATGATTGAACTCTTCTTAGATGAACTCTGACATGTGGACCTTGCCTCTAAATCATCACCCATGTCTTGATCCTTACATTACAAAAATTATGAATGCATGAACATATAAGAATGCAAACTTTGTAGATGCATGAATGAATTAACAAGTTTCTATGGAATATGGATATCATAGTAAAAATTAAGCAAAATCCCTCATAACATGACAAATTAATGTGAGAAATAAAATGTATCATAATAACATAAAATACATGTATCAATATCAAAAAAATCAAATTATAAGAATAAAGGGTTAGAAGAGTTCACCCATGTGTACCTAATTTGGTATCCTCTAGAATTGGGTATGGCTCAACTAGGTAAGGCCCCTACAATTCATTACATGAAGTTCAAATTAAACATCTAAATAGGTTCTCGAATTGCTCCCTGAGTCTGAAAAGAACTGATGAGGTACCCTAATCCTTTGAGAGGGAGTATCTTCCATGCCTGTAACAAGACTAGCACCTTGAGCAAGCATAGGAATTTATACCTGATAGGCTTTTCACTGGCCCAAACAGAGGCTAACACCTTAGAAGGCAGAGCTACTTTGTCCCCTCCTAAAATATCAAGTACCTATGCCCCCTTCATATATCTGGAGGACAGTCTAATGCATATAAAAGTGCATAATGTCTACGGGGGAACTACTTGCCTTTTATGACTTGACACTTTTCAAAAATAATAAAACCCCTTTCCTAAATTCCCCCAAAAAATAATGCTGAAAAAGAAACAAAAAGGGGTCAGTGAAAAATATGAACAATACATACTGAATTTATAAGCTGGAAATACAATAAAGTCTTTGTTTTAAAAATATTGGGAAATATAGCTAAATACCAGTTGAAACCAAATTAATCAAAATTTAGTTAACATGTAATTAATTTTAGGCCTGACTCTTTAACTTGTCCCCAACGGAGTTGCAAGCTATCGCAACATGACCCAGGTCCGAATCCTGACCAACCCAACTTAAAATGGTGAATGTATCCATTGTTTCTATATAAATTCTATATATAATTATTTCTTTTTATTTCTAGGGGTCTATATCAAGATTATTATACTTTATTTTTCTTACTTGGAGACTGAGTTGTCGAGATAAATCGCTCACCCGACTTCTTTGAATAGTTGTTATGAAATAACCTTTTTTTTCAGAGTCACCACCAATTTGTTTTGGGCATGTGAGATTGGACACCTATTGAAGTTTATATTTTAAAGACTACAAAACCCATAAAACAAACTCAAAGGTTTGTTCTTATACCAGAGATCACTTGAAAGGGTTCAAGAGTCGATTACGATCATAAGTAAGGATTGACCTTTTCTTGATGCCCGATACTCAGTATCTTATTAATCATGTGTTAAAATAGTTTTAATTTTTATTCGATTTCAATATTTAATAATTAATAATAATTCTCGTAATTTTTATTAAACAAATTTATTATTTAGAGTAAAGTCGCATTTTATTACACTTTGAAATCATAAAATTGTTTATACCCTTTCGGAGAACTAAGTAGGAACGAATTCTCTATCGTATTCCACTAGAGAACCATGTGAAATATGAAAGGTTTTGTTTTTTGTTTGTGAAATTGAAAAATCCTGACTTCTTATTTGAAAAGGCTATCTCGCTATTAAAATAATATGTAAAATCCCTCACATATTCTAGTCGGAATCCTACTTATTAATTTAATTAGGAGACATTACCTTATTTATAAAAATAATTTTATTATTAAAAATATGGACTTTATGACCTAGAAATAAATTAATATGATGAACTTATTCT
Source organism: Adansonia rubrostipa (assembly GCA_038381775.1). NCBI lineage: Eukaryota > Viridiplantae > Streptophyta > Magnoliopsida > Malvales > Malvaceae > Adansonia > Adansonia rubrostipa. The sequence goes on along the minus strand of JBBYHM010352561.1, from coordinate 10,694 downwards.
TAATGTGTACTTTTGACATGAAAGTATCTTAGTAATCACATAAGACTTGGTTCTAACGCAAAAATACCAAAATGCCCTTAGGGTATACCTTTGACATGAAAGTATTCTGATAACCCTAAATAACATAAAAATATTTTTGGAAGGTTGAACCTATCCTAAATGCACATATTTAGCATAAAGGCACCTCGATGACTACATAAGACTCGATTCTAGTGAAATTACCAAAATGCTCATAAGTTATACCTTCGATGTAAAAGTATCTCGGTAATCATAAATGACATAAAAACGATTGTGGAAGGTTGAACCTATTTTAAAAATCACGTCTTTGGCATAAAAGCATCCCGATGACTATGCAAGACTCAGTTTTAGTAAAATTACCAAAATAGACTTGAGGTATACCCTCGATGTAAAAATATTTTGGTAACCCTAAAAGACATGAAAATGATCTTGGAAAACTAATCAATCCTAAATATTACCTTTTATGTAAAAGCATCCCGATGAGCAAAATTACCAAAATGCCCCTAAGGTATACCTTCGACATGAAAGTATTTGGTAACCCTAATGGACCATAAAATGACCTTAGAAGACTAAACAATCCTAAAATATTCACTTTTGACGTAAAACCATCCTAGTAAGCAAAATTACCAAAATGCCCTTAGGGTATACCTTTGACATGAAAGTATCCTGGTAACCCTAATGTACCTTAAAATGACCATAGAAAACTAATCCAATCCTATATATTCACCTTTGGCATAAAAGTGTGTTAATGAGCCAAATTACCAAAATGCCTTTAGGATAGACCTTCGACATGAAAGTACATCGATAACCCTAATAGACCCTAAAATGACCTTAAAAGGCTAAACTAATCCTAAAATATTCACCTTTGTTATAAAAGCATCCCGATAAGCAAAATTACCAAAATATCCTTAGGGTATACCTTAGACAAAAAAGTATGTTGGCAACCCTAATGGACCCATAAAATGATCTTAGAAAGCTAAACCAAATCCTAAAATATTCGCCTTTGGCATAAAACATCCTGGTGAGTAAAATTAAAAAAATGCCCCTAGGATATACCTTTGACATGAAAGTATTCTGGTAACCCTAATGGACCTTAAAATGACCTTGGAAAACTAATCCAATCCTAAATATTCACCTTTGGCATAAAAATGTCTTGATAAGCAAAATTACCAAAATACCCTAGATACCTTTGTCATAAAATTATCCTAATAACCCTAATGGACCTTAAAATGACATTAAAAGGCTAAACCAATTGTAAAATATTCACCTTTGGCATAAAAATGTCTTAATGAGCAAAATTACCCAAATACCTCTAAGGTATACCTTTGACATGAAAGTATCTCGGTAACCCTAATGATTATTGTAATAATTTCCATACTTTTCATGATTGGGCACAATAATCACGTTTTTCTCATTGGGATACATGATATTGATGCTTTGGTCTAGCTAGAAAAGGTTTTACTTCCACCATTTTGGTTGGAATCAATACTCATTTATCAAAGAAGATAAACTTGGACTCTTATAATAATCTTCATTGTTTTTGTGATTAGGCACTGTAATCATGTTCTCTTTATTAGGGTACATGATATTGATGCTTTGATTTGGCAAAGATAGCTTTTCTTTCTGCCATTTTGCTTCGAATTAAAGTTTGTCTATTAAATGAGATAAATATGGATTTCCTTAATAAACTCTATCCTTTTCATGATTTGGCACTATAGTCACATTCTTTTCATTGGGATACTCAATGTTGATGCGTTGCTTTGCCAAGAAAAGCTTTTCCTTCTGCCATTTTGCTTAGAAATAGATTCGTTCATCCAGTAATGCAAACATGGATTTTTGTAATAAGCTCCATGCTTTACATGATTGAGCATTATAATCACGTTCTTTTCATTAGGATACATGATATTAATGCTTTGGTTTGGCAACAAAAGCTTTTTCTTCCACCATTTTGCTTAGAAAAAAAATGTTTGTTCGTCAAATGAGACAAGCATGGAGTTTTGTAATAATCTCTATTCTTTTTATGATTGGGCACTATAATCACATTCTTTTCATTGCAATACATGATATTGATGCCTTGGTTTGGCAAGAAAAGCTTTTCCTTTTGCTATTTTGCTTAGAATCAAAGTTTGTCCATCAAATAAAATAAACTTGGATTCTCATAATAATCTTCATTCTTTTCTTGATTGCATTAGCAGCTTTTCCTCATTAGGATACATGATATTAGTTCATTGGTGTGCAAGAAGAGCCTTTCTTTCCTCTATGTTCCTTAGAATCAAAGTTTGTCTATCCATAGAGACAAACATGGATTCCCATAATAATCTACACTCTTTTCATGATTGGACACTGTAATCATGTTCTCTTAATTGGGGTACATGATATTGATGCTTTGATTTGGTAAGGAAAGCTTTTTTTTTCACCATTTTGCTTCGAATCAAAGTTCATCTATCCAATTAGATAAATATGGATTCCCTTAATAGTCTCCATAATTTTCATGATTGGGCACTATAATCACATTTTTCTCATTGGAATACATGTATTGATGCTTTAGTTTGGCAAGAAAAGCTTTTCTTTAATTCAATTCCTTAGAATAAAAGTTTATCTGTCAAATGAGATGGACGTGCATTCTTATAATAATCTCCATTTTTTTATGATTAGGCATTATAATCATATTCCTCCCATTGGAATACATGATATTGAATCCTTGGTTTCATAAGAAAAATGTTTCTTTCTGCCATTTTGCTTAAAATTAAAGTCTGTCCATCAATTAAGACAAGCATGGATTCTCACAATAATTTTTTAACTTTTCATGATTAGGCATTATAATAATGTTTTTCTCATTGGGATACATAATGCCAATGCCTTGGTTTGCCAAGAAAAGCTTTTTATTATGCCATTTTGCTTAGAACCAGAGTTCATCCATTAAATGAGACAAACATGGATTCTCATAACAATCTGCATACTTTTCATGATTGGGCACTATAATTAGGTTCTCCTTTTTGGGATACACGATATTGATGCTTTGGATTTGCATGAAAGGCTTCTCCTTCCACCATTTTGCTTAAAAGGAATATTCATCCATTAAATGAGACAAACATGTATTCTCATAATAATATTCATTCTTTTCACGGTTAGGCACCATAATCAAATTCTTTTTAGTGGGATACAAGATATTGATTTCTTAGTTTGGCAAGAAAAGTTTTTTTGTCCCCCGTCTTGCTTAGAATTAAAGTTCATCTGTCAAAGGAGATAAATGTGGATTCTCATAATAATCTCTATACTTTTCATGATTTAGCACTATAGCCATATTCTTCTCATTAGGATACTTAATATTGATGCGTTGGTTTAGGAAGAAAAGTTATTCTTTCCATTATTTTCCTAAAAATCGAAGTTCATCCATCAAATGAGACAAATGTAGATTTTTGTAATAATTTCCACACTTTTCATGATTGGACACAATAATCATGTTTTTCTCATTGGGCTGCATGATATCGATGCTTTGGTTTGGCTAGAAAAGTTTTTGCTTCCACCATTTTGGTTGGAATCAATACTCGTTCATCAAAAGAGATAAACTTGGACTCTCATAATAATCTCCATTGTTTTTGTCATGATTTGGCAATATAATCATGTTCTCCTCATTGGGATACATCATATTGATGATTTAACTTGGTAAGGAAAGCCTTTTTTTCCCCATTTTGCTTCAAATCAAAGTTCATCTGTCAAATGGGATAAATGTGGATTCCCTTAATAATCTCTATACTTTTCATGATTTGGCACTTAGTCACATTCTTCTCATCATAATACTCAATGTTGATGCACTGGTTTGGCAAGAAAAGCCTTTCCTTCTACCATTTTGCTTAGAATCAAAGTTCGTTTGCTAGATGGGGCAAACGTGCATTCTTGTAATAATCTCCATGCTTTACATGACTGGGCACTATAATCTCGTTCTCCTCACTAGGATACAAAATATTGATGCTTTGGTTTAGCAAGAAAAGTTTTTCCTTTTACCATTTTGCTTAGAAAAATGTTCGTCCATTAAATGAGACAAGCATGGATTTTTGTAATAATCTCCATTCTTTTTATGATTGGGCACTAGAGTCACATTCTTTTCATTTTGATACACGATATTGATGCCTTGGTTTGGCAAGAAAAGCTTTTCTTTCTGCCATTTTGCTTAGAATCAAAGTTTATCTATCAAATAAGATAAACTTGGATTCTCACAATAATCTTTATTCTTTTAATGATTAGCATTATCACATTTTCCTCATTAGGATACATGATATTAGTTCTTTGGTTTGCAAAAGCTGCTTTTCTTTCCTCAATGTTCCATAGTATCAAAGTTTATTGGTCAAATCAGACAAACATAGATTATCATAATAATCTTCATTCTCTTCATTATTAGGCACTATAATCAAATTTTTCTCATTGGGGTACATGATATTGAAGCCTTGGTTTGGCAAGAAAAGATTTATTTTCACTATTTTGCTTAAAAACAAAGTTTGTCTGTCAAATGATGCAAAAATGGATTTTCATAATAAGGTCCACTCTTTTCACGATTAGGAACTATAATTATGTTCTCCACATTGGCATACATGATTCTAATGCTTTAGTTTTAGAAGAAAAGCATTTTGTTTTGCTATATTACTTGGAATCAATGTTCTACTATCAAATGGGACAAACGTGGATTCTCATAATAATCTCCATTCTTTTTATGATCGGACACTATAATCACATTCTTCATATTGGGATACACAATTTTTATGCTTTGGTTTGGTAGGAAAATCTTTTCTCTCCACCATTTTGCTTAGAATCAAAGTTCATCCGTCAAATGACACAAACATGGATTCTCGTAATAATCTTTATTTTTTTCATGATTAAGCACTATAATCATATTCTCCTTATTGGGATACATGATATTAATGCCTTGGATTAGCAAGAAAAGCTTTTCTTTCCACCATTTTCCTAGAATCAAAGTTCATCTATCAAATTGGACAAACATGGATTCTCACAATAATCTTTATTCTTTTTGTGATTGAGCACTATAATCACATTCTTCTCATTGGGATACATGATATTGATGCTTTGATTTTGCAAGAAAAGCTTTTCTTTCTTCCATTTTCCTTAGAATCAAAGTTCCTCTGTCAAATGAGACAAATGAAGATTGTCGTAATACTCTCTATTATTTTCATGATTAGGCAGTTAATCACATTCTTCTCATTGGGATACACGATAATGATCCCTTAGTTTAGTAAGAAAAGCTTTTCTTTTTGCTATTTTGCTTAGAATAAGAGTTGATCCATCAAATTAGACAAACATGGACTCTAGTAATAATATCCCCTCTTTTCATGATTGGCCATTATAATCACATTATCCTCATTTGGATGCATAATACAGATGCCTCAGTTTTGCAAGAAAAGCTTTCCTTTCAGCCATTTTGCATGCAATAAGAGTTTGTCTGTCAATTGAGATAAATGTGGATTCTTGTAATAATCTCTATATTTTTCATGATTGGGCACTATAATCACATTCTCCTTACTAGGATACATGATAATGATGCTTTGGTTTAGTAAGAAAAGCTTCTCCTTCCACCATTTTGCTTAGAAATAAAGTTCATCCATCAAATGAGATAAGCATGGATTTTCATAATAATATCCACTTTTTTCATGTTAGGCACTATAATTACATTCTTCTCTTTTTGATACAGGATATTAATGCATTGAATTGTCAAGAAAAGCTTTTCTTTTTGCTATTTTGCTTAGAATCAAAGTTTGTCCATCAAATAAGACAAAATTCAATTCTCGTAATAGTCATCATTCTTTTCCAGATTGAGCATTATAATCATGTTCTCCTCATTGGGATAGTGATATTGATGCTTTGATTTGTCAAGAAAAGCATTTTCTTCCATCATGTTTCTAATAATCAAAATTCATCCATCAAATGAGATAAATGTGAATTCTCATAATAATCTTCACACTTTTCTTAATTTGGCACTATGCTCACATTTTTTTTATTGGGATACTTGACATTGATGCATTGGTTTGGCAAGAAAAGCCTTTCTTTTCACTATTGTCTAAAAATTAAAGTTCATTGTGAGACAAACATGGATTCTCATAATAGTCTCTATTTTTTTCACCATTAGGCACTATAATCACATTCTTCTTATTGGGATACATGATATTGATGCTTTAGTTTGGCTAGAAAAGCTTTTCCTTTCAGCTTTTTGCTCAAAATCAATGCTTTTCCATCAAATGAGACAAACTTGAACTCTCATAATAATCTCTATTGTTTTCATGATTGGGCACTATAATCACGTTCTCCTCATGAGGATACATGATGCTGATGCTTTGGTTTAGCAAGAAAAGCTTTTTTTTTCACCATTTTGCTTGAAAACAAAGTTCATCCATCAAATAAGATAAATGAGGATTATCATAATAACTTTTACTTTTTTTCGAGATTAGGTACTGTAATTATGTTCCTCTCATTAAGATATACGATATCGATGCTTTGATTTTGGAGGATAAACATTTTTCTCCATCATATTCCTTAGAATTAAATTTCATCAATCAAATAGGATAAACATGGATTCTTGTAATAATCTCCATTCATTTCATGATTGGACACTATAATCACATTCTTCTTATTAAGATATACAATATTGATGTTTTGGTTTGGCTAGAAAAGCTTTTCTTAGCACCATTTTGTTTAGAAACAAAGTTCATCCATTAAATAAGACAAACTTTGATTCTTGTAATAATCTTTATTCTTTTCATGATTGCACATTATAATCACATTCTCTTCATTAGAATACATGATGTTGATGCTTTAGTTTGGCAAGAAAAGTGTTTCTTTCCACCATTTTGCTTAGAATCTAAGTTCGTTTGTCAAATTAGATAAACATGGATTCTCTAATAATCTTTTTTTTTATTTGTGATTGAAAACTATAATCATGTTTTTCTCATTGGCATATATGATATTGATGCTTTGGCTTGGGAAGAAAAGCTTTTCTTTCCTTTATTTTCCTTAGAATCAAAGTTTATCTGCCAAATGAGGCAAATATGGATTCTCATAATAATCTCCATTCTTTTCACAATTGGGCACTATAATCACATTCTTCTTATTGGGATACATGATATTGATGCCTTGGTTTAACAAGAAAAGCTTTTTTCTTTGCTATTTTGATTAGAATCAGAATTTGTCCATCAAATGAGAAAAACATGGATTCTCGTAAAAATCTCTATACTTAACATGATTGGGCACTAGAATCACATTTTTTTATTAGGATACGCAATATTGATGCTTCGATTTGGCAAGAAAAGCCTATCCTTCCTCTATTTTACTTAGAAACAAAGTTTGTCCGTCAAATATGACAAACATGGATTCTCATAATAATCTGCATTCTTTTCACAATGGTCATTATAGTCAAATTCTTGTCATTGGGATACATGGTATTGATGCCTTACTTTGGCAAGTAAAGCTTTTCCTTTTGCCATTTTACTGAGGATCAAAGTTTGTCTGTCAAATAAGACCAACTAGGGTTCCCATAATAATCTCCATTCTTTTCATGATTAAGCATTATAAGCACATTCTCTTTATTGGGATACATAATATTTTGGTTTGGCAAGAAAAACTTTTTGTTTTGTTGTTTTGCTTACAACCAAAGTTCTTTCGTTGAATGAGATAACTGTGGATTCTCATAATAACCTTCAGCCTTTTCATGATTGGGTATTACAATCATGTTTCATCATTGGGATAGACATTGCTAATGCCTTGGTTTGGTAAGTAAAGCTTTTTTTTCCACCATTTTGCTTAAAAACAAAGTTCATCGATCAAATGAGACAAGCATGGATTCTTGCAATAATCTCCATTCTTTTCACGATTAGGCCCTATATTCATATTCTTTTTATTGCATACACGATACTGATGTTTGGTTTGGCAAAAAAGCTTTTCCTTTCACTATTTTGCATAAAATCAAAGTTTGTTGATCAATTAAGACAAGCATGAATTCTTGCAATAATCTACACTCTTTTCACGATTAGGCACTATAATCACATTCTTCTCATTACGATACACGATATTGATGCCTTGGTTTAGCAAGAAAAGGTTTTTCTTTTGTTATTTTGCTTAGAATCAAAGTTCGTCTATCAAATAAGATAAACTTGGATTCTTGTAGTAGTCTTCATTCTTTTCCTTGTTGAACATTATAATGACGTTCTCCTCATTAGGATAAGTGATATTGATGTTTTGGTTTGTCAAGAAAAGCTTTTTCCTCTATTACTTTTCTTCGAATAAAGTTCATCCATTAAATGTGATAAATGTGGATTCTCATTATAATCTCCACACTTTTCTTAATTTGGCACTATAGTCACGTTCTTCTTATTGGATGCTTGATGTTGATGCATTGATTTGGCTAGGAAAGTTTTTCTATACACAATTTTCCTAAGAATCAAAGCTCGCCTATCCAATAAGATAAATATGGATTCCTATAATAATCTCTAGATTTTTCACTATTAGAAACTAAAATCACATTCTTTTCATCGGGATACAGGACTTTGATACTTTGGTTTGGCTAGAAAAGCTTTTCCTTCCACCACTTTACTCAGAATCAATGCTCTTCCATCAAATGAGACAAACTCAGACTCTTATAATAATCTCCATTATTTTCATGATTGGGCAGTACAATCATGTTCTCTTCATTGGGATACACAATATTGATGCTTTGGTTTGGCAAGAAAAAGCTTTTGTTCTTTCATTTTCCTTAGAATGAAAGTTTATCCATTAAATGACACAAACATGGATACTTATAATAATCCACACTCTTTTCATGGTTGGGCACTATGATCACAAACTCCTCGTTAGGATTCACATTGTTGATGCTTTGGTTGGGCAAGAAAAGCTTTTCTCTCTTCCATCTTCTATAGAATCATAGTTTACTTGTCAAATGAGACAAATGTTGATTCTTATAATAATCTCCATACTTTTCATGATTGGGCACTATAACGTTCTATTCACTGGGATACACGATATTGATGCTTTTGTTTAGCGAGAAAAGGTTTTCTTTCCACCATTTTGCTTATAAACAAAGTTCATCTGTTAAATGAAACAAATATGGATTCTTGTAATAATCTTTATTCTTATCATGATGGGGCACTATAATCATGTTCTTCTTATTCGAATGCATAATATTGATTCTTTCGTTTGGTAAGAAAAAACTTTTTTTCTTGCCATTTTGCTTAGAATCAGAGTTCGCCCATCAAATGAGACAAACATAGATTCTTGTAATAATCCCCATACTTTTCATAATTGGGCATTATAATCACATTCTTCTCACTAGGATACTCGATATTAATGCTTTTGTTTTGCAAGAAAAGCTTTTCTCTCCACCATTTTGCTTAGAAACAAAGTTTATCCATCAAATGCGACAAACATGGATTCTTATAATAATCTCCAATCTTTTCATGATTAGGCACTATAATCAGATTCTTCTCATTAGGATGCACGATATTAATGGCATGAAAAGCTTTTCCTTTCGCTATTTTGCTTAGAATCAAAATTCATCAGTTAAATGAGAGAAGCATGAATTCTCACAATAATCTCCACTCTTTTCAAGATTGGGTACTATAATCACATTCTTCTCATCGCGATACATGATATTATGCCTTGGTTTAGTAAGAAAAGCTTTGCCTTTCATTATTTTGCTTAGAATCAAAGTTTGTTGGTCAAATAAGATGAGCTTGGATTCTCGTAATAGTTTTCATTCTTTTCCTGATTGAGCACTATAATCACTTTCTCTTCCTTATGGATATATGATATTGATGCTTTGATTTGGCAAGAAAAACTTTTCCTTTGACTAATTTTCTTAGAATCAAAGTTCATCCATCAAATGAGATAAATATGGATTCTCATAATAATCTCTACATTTTTCTTGATTTGGCACTATAGTCACATTTTTCTCATTGGGATACTTAATACTGGTGAGTTTGTTTGGCAAGAAAAGCTTTTTTTTCCACTGTTTTCCTAAGAATCAAAGTTTATCTGTCAAATGAGACAAATGTAGATTCTCATAATAATCTCCATATTTTTCACTATTAGGCACTATAATCACATTCTTCTTATTAGGATATATGATATTGATGCTTTGGTTTGGCTAGAAAAGCTTTTCCTTCCACCATTTTACTCAGAATCAATACTCTTCCATCAAATAAGATAAACTCTGACTCTTATAATAATCTCTATTGTTTTTATGATTGGCCTTTACAATCATGTTCTCCTTATTCTTATACACGATATTGATGTTTTGGTTTAGAAAGAAAAGCTTTTCTTTCCTCTATTTTCTTTAAAATGAAAGTTCATCTATCAAATGACACAAACATGGATTCTCATAATAGTCCATACTTTTTTCATGGTTGGACACTATAATCACAAACTCCTCATTAAGATTCAAGATATTGAAGCTTTGGTTTAGCAAGAAGAGCTTTTCTCTCTTCCATCTTTCTTAGAATTAGAGTTTCCCTATCAAATGAGACAAATGGTGATTCTAATGCAAACCTTAGGATGAACACATAAACTAAAACCTGGTTGGATGGAATTAGAACCCTAGGATCATCTTCAAAGTCAAGCAAAGAGAACTTGACCCCAATCAAACCTGCTAATTAGAACCAAAGTTATAACAATTTTGATCG